>JADBJO010016273.1:15000-25000 GCA_016801955.1 Conus betulinus | reverse complement strand
TAGAATCTCCAGCATTACTTTACATTAAGCGGCTACTGAGGCTGATCATGCAGTACTTTTGATATTGCTGAGGGCTACTTTTCTTGGGGCGTGCGATGAAAAGGATTGAGCCTATGGTGACAGCCATCATCCTGTCTGCCAGATCTTGTTACAGATGAATTTCAGGATTCGAGTAGCTTCTTAACTCTTGACGTGTACTGGCTTCACATGTATGTTGTCTGTTCCAGCTGATTTCTCCGTCTTTGGATCGATTTTAGTGCTGCCTCTACGTCCTCCCCAAGCAATGGATGGTCATTTTCATTGGACAGCTCAGCACATATGAATTTCCGTCGGTGTTATGTCAAAAAGCCCTGACCTTCATTTCAGACCTGTACACCGTCTTGTTCTTCTGTAAGACTTCCTCTAATTAGTCTTTGATGGACATGACTCGTTCCTGGTTTACTGATAGTCACATCTTTCACTCTCTTGTATGCTGTTCTGGGGTATCATCTTTATTCTGGCTGTCTTCTCTTTTTATACACTGCTCGCCTATCCAGTCGTTCTTGGGTTAATATGTTTCTTTATCTCACCGTTGATTTCTATGAATTTTTTGCATGGCAGCAATCTATTTAGTACACCCTCCTTCCTCTGCCTTACATTGTTGGTTGTACACCACTTCTCTGGTGCTATGTGCCTGGTTCTTTTTGCTCTTCAAAATTTCGCTGACGAAATTCACCTTATCCTAATATGTTGAAAAGATACATGTCCATGTCGTGTGTGAGTTCTTTTAATTTTCCAGTGGCTATCCAGTTTTTGTTCCCAGTCCCTTTGATGCGCCCTCTGCCAGGTGGCTTCCTTTCTGTTACATCAGTAGCATATCTTTATCCAATCAGGGCTCTGTGTGCAACGGGAGGCGCGGCGCTTGTTGACCTGGCCGACATCCGACCTGTTATGAGGTTTCATGGAGTGCCTTTCATGTACTGACTGGGCAACATGTTTTTGCTGACCCCAACCCTCTTCACATCCTTTTTTTTTTTTTTATATCATGTCACATGGTAACCAGTAACAAAGGAGTGAATCTCTGACCTGACGAGCTCCTTTCAAACGGCAAGGCAACGTGTGGAGAGGCTTTGCTCTATGGCATGGAAGAGAGAGTCAATGGACTCTAACATGGGTTTGTAGGGCAGCTACAAGCTGTGACAATGGATCTACCGGGTGTGTCAGGTTTGTGTTTTGTTAGTGTGTAAGTAAAAAGTGGTTTATTTGGTGTTTGACATTACGAGGAGTTCGTCTGCCTTCAGTAAATTTGGGGTTTGGGACTTTTTTTTCCCCCCGTTTTTTCTTTCTTTTTCGGGGAGTATGGGGTTGGGGGGGGGGGGGGGGGGGGGGGGGCGGGGGGTTGTTTCCTAGCTGAGTGTGAGTGAGATGAATTTTAGCGTTGAAAGAAGGGTGATGTTAAGAGTGGTAGATACAATTTGGTGGCGTCCCCCCCCCTCCCCGCCTTCCGCCCCGCCCCTCCCCATCAGAGAGTGTCAGGCTTGCAAGATGTCGGAAGATGGTATAGACAGGTTTTATCTATACCAGGTTTCCTTTCTGCAGTGACGAGCTGGGTGCAAGAATGTTTCAAACTTCTTTCCTGTTGTGAATGACTTCAGTTTTCATTTATTTGAACTGAACTTTACACTGACAGGTCTGCCTTTTCCCTCTCTACCCCTATGTAACGGGCTGCCTTAACATGCTCAGGTTAATAGTCGTGAGTCAAAGTTTGTCTTGAAATATCAGAACGGTCTTTTCTTCACTTTGCTCCGCTTTCTGAAATCCATTTCTTTTCTCCTCGATATTTACACATTGCGCATCATTTCAACTGGAATATTGCTTAACATTTTTGGTTTTTGCTAGTTTTCCTCTGCGCTGCCTCGTTGTTCTTCTCCTGCATTATTCTTCCCTCGTCTTGCCTTCTTCGTTCTCTGCTTTCAGTGCATCATTTTCTGGCTGAAGAATATTGGGGTATTGAGAGAAAAAAGATCATGTGATTGTACGGCGTCGTTTTGTTGGCAGTGGCCCGGGAGAGTACTGCTTGGGAGCGCTGCGCGCGTTATTTAACTTAGCTAGAGAAAATTGTATAATCACTTGCTCTACGACAGCCGGGGGAGTCGCATTGTTTGTTTACGGCGATTGAAGACCGATGCAAGGCTGATGCATCGTTGAGGTATTTTTGTCATTAATGTTTAACTAAAGAGAAGTGAAATCTTTGGGGAAAATTAAAAGAAAACATTTGTATTCAAAAGGAAAAGAAAAGGATAAGAGAACCATGTGGTTACACCTGTAACATTTCTTTATAAAAGAATGGGGAAAAGAAAGGGAAAAGTAATATTCAAAGTAAAAACTTATAAGAAAAGGTTACTGTTTACATCTTCACGTTTAAGTCAGTCTCCTTAGTTATTGTAGAACTGCACGTGGTTCCGAGTGTGTTGACAGGTTGCCTGTGTCACGCCGGGCCACGGGTGGAGAGTGTTTGGAGGTGGTGGAGGTGTCGGACCTGACACCCAGCCTGGGACGGGTGGCGGACCTCGCCTGCAGTACCCTTCCTCACGGAGGAGGATTCCAGCAAGACAGCGCCCCTTTGGGCCGGAGAGGGCTGCTTTTGGTGGTATCATTGGGGACTGAAGAAACTGGATGTAGAATGTCTTTGGCGCATTCTCCGGTGTTGATGAAGAATGACTGGGCGCATTTCCCCATGCGGATGAAGAATGACTCTGGCGCATTCCCCCATGATGTTATGACTCCATTATATAACCTCAGCTGTTGTGAATCGTGATTTGACTGATCTTCTGCGCTGAGGTTACAAGATAATGTATATAGTATAAATACGGTGATGATGAATAGTGACATAACCCCCATGTTTATGAATGTTTCAGTTGAAGGGGAAACAGTACCAGGTGTTACCTCCTTGGTGGAGAGGAGGTGTGTTTTGCGTTTGTTTTGTGTTGCCTCCCCCATTGGAGAGGAGTTGTGGATAAGTTAATTTGAGAATTGTATGTACTAATTATATTTGTTCTCCCGTAGGAAGAGAGGAAAAAAAAACCACCTTTTCGGTGTTGTGTATTTAGTTGACGCGCCTTGGGTGAGAGGAGTGATTGCGCGCGTCTGCGGAGTTTGCTTTGGCGGTGGTGCGTGCGTGTGTGGCACGACTCCGGGAAGCATGACAAAAACCTCTCCCTTCACCATTTCAGCTGTTTCACTTAAATAGTCCAGCATTATACTTATGCTTTCATTTTCTGTATAGTTTAAGTTGGCCATCGTGGTCGTTTTTTTTTTTTCCTCCAGAGTTTGCTAGAATTGATTCGCGGAAAAAAAGAAACAAAACTATATTACATCGTCCTCTCACCATTTTTTCTTTGCTCTAACAGATCTCGATTGTCCACACTCCGTTGCTGGAGTTTCTTGGCCTTACGACGAGGAATCGAGTTTCACATGTTTTTTTATTCACAGAAAGTAGACAGCTTCTATCGGATATGGGCAAAGAAAAGGAAACACCTTGAGCACATTACATGACAATTCAACTTGTCACAAAACAAGGTCCAGACAATGCCCTTTCTGTAGATTTTCAAAGAAATGGAGTCAACGTCAATCAATCACATGTCAATATCAATGTTCAAGGCAAATATATTGGAAAATACACACACCAAACCATTTTTCTCTCAGAAAGCAAGGACTCTTCTTGCCATGTGAGCGGCTAATCACTAAATCTGATGGGCGAAAACGTACTATATTCGTCCCTAAGAATGTTGCTCAAATTTTCAGACCAACACAGCAGGTGTCTGAAACTTTCGGGCCTGGTTTACACTGATATATAGTATGTGAGAAAGCCAAAGGTTCAGCTTCATCACGTAGCTGGTAACCAGAATGGGGCTCAATAACATCATTTCACAATCTTCAACCTTATACCTACACAAAAACAACAGATTATGTGCCCTTCACGCCCTGTTCTCGTGGTGACCTCAGTTTCAATTTTCCCTCCACATATATGCACTTGACGAGTTCGTGCAGAGCTGATCAGTATTGGTATGTTCAAGGAGCTGTCGTTGGTGGGACATGTTGCTGGCCTCTGAAGGGCAACTTTCACACAGGCTCTGCGATTAAACAATTGCTGTCGTCAGCAGAGGTTTACACGATGGTGTCCTGTGAATGCACACTAGTGAGCATCACTTAAGTGACTCTACGGCAGTACAGTGTCTCTTCTGATGGCTTGTCATGAAGACTTAATTTTGACTGCTTCCTGTGGTTTGCAGGTGCCAAGGCTGCTGTAGAACAAGCCAGGCTGTGGCTGTGAGTTGGGAAACGGAATGAGAGGCGTGGGAGGAATACCCGTGAGCACTGAAGACAAGACTATGGAGTGTGTGTGGGTGGTGATGGAGGAGCCGTGTGTTACTCCCGCCCAGTGTGGGCTTTCGTCTCTTAGGTGTGACTATCGGCGGGACTCAGCATGGTGGAGTTAGTTCACCTAGGGGATGGCAAACGACTCCTTCCTCATGAAAATGAATTAGCTGAGATCAGCGACAAAAAGGGGAGGCGTGAGGAGTGGTGTTGAAATGGGCTTTGAAGTGTTAATATTTCACCCTTCTCTGAGAGCATGTAGAACTATCGAATTTTGTCTTGGGACAAGAACTATTTGTTACGCCCGCTTAAAATCGCCTTTAGTCTCCTGGGTGACTCATCAGTAGAATTCGGCCTGTATGTATGTTCATGTTCAAGTACATATGCAACAGTACACTATAATTCATAAAATGTACCTCGGAACTGATTTTACGCTTTGCATATGAAACTGAAGAGCGCATAAAACAATTAAATTCCCACCATACACCATCTCGGTTGCAGTCAGTGCCTCCAGTGCGTCATAATCAACAGGACTTCATGATAATTATTTTGTTTCAATCGCTGAATACCACTAGCTGATCCAAAAGCGAACTTATCTGCAATACATCAGTGCCAAGAGTGTTACAGTTGATTTCAGTGATCGAATGTTAGTGAATTGCATGTTTCAGCTTTGGCAATTAATTGTTTTGACTTTCTGATGCTCGCACATGCAAAATGTGAGTGTGTGTGTGTGTGTGTGTGTGTGTGTGTGTGTGTGTGTGTGTGTGTGTGAGAGAGAGAGAGAGAGAGAGAGAGAGAGAGAGAGAGAGAGTTTGTGGATTGTTTACAGTGATAACTGTGATTTGAATGGATATCTAAACAGTTTGGCGGGTTTTTCATGGGACTTATTTTTAATCTATAATGTGTTCAAAGTTTACGTCTTGTTTATTTTTAGTTTTACATTATGCAATGGTTATGGTGAGCCTGTGAGGTAAGGTAAGGTAATGTTGCTTATAGCCCAGCCGACCGCAAAAGGCCATATCAGGGCTGTCACCACGTTAAAATTAGCTCACAAGTCATTAACACACACACACACACACACACACACACACACACACACACAAATTTCACACATCTCTTTAAAATACATCTTCTAAAAACGCACAAGAAACTTCGTTAAAAATCTTTTTTATGTAAAATTTTAAATCAGATGAAAAATGTTCAGAAACTCAAAGATCACGTCAGGGGGGACATCTCTGAACAGGGTTTTCATGGACTCTGCTGTAAAGTGTTTATGTCTGTCTCACATCGTGCAAGTCCCAACACTCTAAAAAAATATGTTTCACTGTGAGTGAAACATGTCATGGAATACACCACGGAGCTTCTTCACCTTTTAAAAGATAAGAATGGGTATAAAACGAGTGGCCTGTGTGTAAGCGGCACAGGACTGTTTCTTCTTTACGGCGCCTATGGAACATGGTAAAACTCTCGCTGAGGGATTTTATACAGTTTGTTATCCGTCTGCTAGGTCCATTCTTTTTGCCAGAGATCTTTGACATAGGCCTGCGTTTTGGGTTTCAGATCAGTGTGAGCATTCTTGGCAAGCTTGGCAAGTGGTCAACCATCTTATTGCCTCGAATGCCCACGTGGCTGGGAACCCATGCAAAAACTACGTTGTGTCCGTTTGATTTTAGGGAGGTGTACAGTTAAAAACTTTCAGTAGTTGAGGGTGCTAAGATTACGGCCGGCAATGGTTTCCAAAGCAGAAAGGGAGTCTGACAAAATAAGGAAATCTTTCTGTTTCGATTTGGAGATCAACTGAAGAACAGGACCAAGGCTGTCAGCTCAGCAGTGTAGATGGAGCTGTCGGTGGGAATGTGTTCGGTACATCTCTGAGGGGGTCTACTGCACAAAACACAGCAGAGGCAGCTCCCTCCTCAGATTTGGAACCGTCAGTGAAAATTCTTTTTTGAAAGATGGAAACTTGGAACACAGTTCAGCAAAAAGGGACTTGTATGCCAAGGAACTAGTGGAATCTTTCTGGTATGAGGCTAAATCAAACCGGATCTCTGGTGTGAAGAACGTCCATGAAGGGTCGTCAGGAAACTTGGAGAAGTCATTAACTACTCCAAGGTCTGTACCTGCTTTGTTCAGATGGGGAAGACAAGGGTGGAAGGGCGGAATGGAATATGGGGTCAAAAACACAGCCGTATGCAGGGTTTGAGGTTCAGACGAGAGACTCGGACAGTAGTTCAAGGCAAGTTTTAGTCGGCAATTTGAGAGGGATGGTTCTCCCTGCTTCCGCATACAAGCTATAAACAGCAGTGGTGCAGAACGCATCCAGACACAATCGAAGCCCTTGATGGTGGATAGAGTCTATACTTTTGGAGTAGGATGATCTGGCAGAGCCGTACACTACACATCCATAGTCCAGTTTGGTGCGAATCAGAGCCCTGTAAAGATAGAGGAGAGTTTTTTCTGTCAGCGCCCCAATCTGTGTACGCCACAACTCGCGGAATGTTCAGTGCTTTCTGACACGCAGTTTTTAAGTGTGTTGGATATGATTTTCAAAGTTCGGTTTTTGGTCAAAAATAACACCCGGAAATTTGGCTTCTTGTACAGCTAGAATGGTGGACTTGTCCAGACGAATTTCAGGGTCAGCAAAAAATTGACGAAAATTGTGGAAATGGATTGACTGAGTTTTGGTACTTGAGAAGGTAAACCCGTTTTCCTCGGCCCACTGTTGAATCTTGTTGACACAAAGTTGGAGTCGACGCTGTGCGCTGGCGTAAAAAAGCTCCAACTGCGTACAGCGCGACGTCATCGACGAAGAGAGAGGACTCAGAACATAGGGCAGGAGAAAGGATGCCCCCTTGAGGTACACCCAACTCCTGCCCATGAACATCAGAGAGCGTTGTGCCAACACACACCTGGGACTGCCGATCAGCCAGAAAGTTTTGACTAAACAGAGGCAGATGACCACGAAAACCAAGTCTGTGCAGATCCATAAGGATTCCTGATTTCCAGGTGGTGTCGTACGCTTTTTCTCGGTAAAAAAAAAAAAAAAAGATGATAGCGACCACATGCTGCTTATTGACAAAGGCGTTGCGGATGGTGGTTTCCAGATGGACTAAATAGTCAAATGTCGAGTGGTACTTGCGGAACCCGCACTGTTCACTGGCCAAAAGGCCGTCGGTTTCCAGCTTCCACATCAGACGGGAGTTGACCATCTTTTCCATCAGCTTACAGAGGCAGCTGGTCAGAGCTACTGGGCGATAGTTTGATGGGTTGGTAGGGTCCTTTCCAGGTTTGGGGATTGGAATGATCAGGGCTTTCCACCAGGAGGGCGGAAAGCAGCCTGTGGTCCAGATATGGTTGTAGACTACTGTTATTAGTATTATCATCATTATTATCATCATCATTATTATTACTATTACTATTGTTATTAGTATTACTATTGTTATCATTATTATTATATTTATTATTTTTATCATTATTATTATTATTATTATCATCATCATTGTTATTATTATCATTATTATTATTATTTTTATGATTACCATTATTAACAGGATTTTTGTTATTACCATTCTTATTACTATTATCATTATTTTTCACGACGACGACGACGACGACGACGACGATGATGATGATGATGAAGAATTATTAATTGTTAAAGTTTATGTTTTCATTGGTATTATTATCATCAGTATTATTATTATTCTTAAATTCATTACTATTATAAGTAGTAGTAGTAGTAGTAGTAGTAGTAGTAGTAGTAGTAGTAGAAGTAGTAGTACTAGTACCATTATTACTGTTATTATTATTATTATTATTATCATCATCATCATCATTTTATTTATTATTGTTAATATTATTCATCTTATTATTATTCATCCTATTATTATTATTATATAATTTATAATGGCAGTAATGAAAATGATAATAGCAATGATAATACTAATAGCATAGTATTAATAGGAATAATAATGATAATAATAATAAGAAGAAGAAGAAGAAGAATGAAAGTAATTATAACAATGACAATAGTAATAACAACCATAATGATGAAAGTTATCATTATTATCAATATCATTATGGTTGTTGTTATTACTAGTATCGTTGTTATGTTATAATTATTATCATTATTACTCTTATTGTCATTATCATTATCATCATCATTATTACCATTATTATTATTATCATTATCATCTATATTATTACATTTATCATTATTCCTATGATTGCTATTAATATCATTACTGTTGATATCATTATTATCATTATTATTACTATTATTACTTTTTTTTGCTATTACAACTATTATTACTGTTGTTGTTGCTGATGTTGTTGTTGTTGTTGTTATCATTATGATGATGATGATGATGATGATGATGATGATGATGATGATGATGACGATGATGATGATGATGACGTTGATGAAGAGGCAGGCGCCAATGTTGATTGGAGTGATATGAAAATGTCCTAATGATCACTACTGCTAATTCACAATGCACTATACAGTTTCCCTTTACTTCCACCATGAACCAATACCAAACACTATTAAATAGTCTGTAATTCGCTACCGCCGATTATCACCAGTTAATAGTAGCTGATGACACCATAGCACCTGTCTGAACTTGACGAGAGTGGGGGATGGGGATGTAAGGGTGCAGGTTAGGTGTTGTCGTCTCTCTTTTCCTCGGGGGTTGGGGTTAAAGGTGTTAATGTTACTTCTCATGCGCTACTAACAGCCTCTGTCTTTTTGCACCAAGACGTATTAACCTTTCAATGAATTCTTTGCAATTACTAACTTGTGGATCCACTTTGCATTATTTGCCAAATTTAATATTCATTTAATCGAAGACATCGGCCATTGTGAACATGGTATGGAAGAGAGACTCGTAGAACTAGTTCGGTTCTATGACTACAGCATTGTCTCTTTACTGATAAGCCAGAGACTCCTTACAAAAAGGCCAGTCTTGTAAAGGGATTATCTATGTCGCCATGACTTCCGACAGTATCTCTTCCAGTATACCGACCAATGGTTGTCTGCACAATGACTTGCTTCTTGCTGCTGCAGGACCTCTCCATCCCTGCATCAGGAAAGCCGTTTCCCCAGTGAAGGCCAATGTCCTTGTAGAGAACAGACAGGCAGACCACGGGTAACATCTGACATGTCCTCTCCAAGGTGACTTTAGCTGCATTCTTTGATATAATGCAATACTCTTCTTATTGCAAACACTTTCCCTTTTTTCAGAGATGAAGGTAAGAGACAAATTGTAGACAGTTACGTAGCGCTGGTGCAGGCAGTGGTGAGGAAGATGGGTGGTTTTGGCCCCTTCCCTACTCCACATCTAAATCCTTCAGTTATATGAAGAATGTTATTGTAATTACCATTTTACATTCAAAGACTCAAGTTTGAAGAAAGAGACAAAAATATCCCCACATATGATCATTTTCATTATCATTATGAGCAGCATCCATTAGCTGTCTGCGTGCATGACCCCCATTTTTTCTCTTTTTTTCTTTGTATGTGTACATATGTATGTATGTATGTATGTGTATGTATGTGCATGTATGTGTATATACATATGTATATACATATGCATGTATGTGTATGTATGCATATGTTACACATATCCCCACATGTGACCATTATCAT
>JADBJO010016273.1:0-10000 GCA_016801955.1 Conus betulinus | reverse complement strand
AAAAGCCCTGACCTTCATTTCAGACCTGTACACCGTCTTGTTCTTCTGTAAGACTTCCTCTAATTAGTCTTTGATGGACATGACTCGTTCCTGGTTTACTGATAGTCACATCTTTCACTCTCTTGTATGCTGTTCTGGGGTATCATCTTTATTCTGGCTGTCTTCTGTTTATACACTGCTCGCCTATCCAGTCGTTCTTGGGTTAATATGTTTCTTTATCTCACCGTTGATTTCTATGAATTTTTGCATGGCAGCAATCTATTTAGTACACCCTCCTTCCTCTGCCTTACATTGTTGGTTGTACACCACTTCTCTGGTGCTATGTGCCTGGTTCTTTTTGCTCTTCAAAATTTCGCTGACGAAATTCACCTTATCCTAATATGTTGAAAAGATACATGTCCATGTCGTGTGTGAGTTCTTTTAATTTTCCAGTGGCTATCCAGTTTTGTTCCCAGTCCCTTTGATGCGCCTCTGCCAGGTGGCTTCCTTTCTGTTACATCAGTAGCATATCTTTATCCAATCAGGGCTCTGTGTGCAACGGGAGGCGCGGCGCTTGTTGACCTGGCCGACATCCGACCTGTTATGAGGTTTCATGGAGTGCCTTTCATGTACTGACTGGGCAACATGTTTTGCTGACCCCAACCCTCTTCACATCCGGCTTTTTTTTTTTTTTATATCATGTCACATGGTAACCAGTAACAAAGGAGTGAATCTCTGACCTGACGAGCTCCTTTCAAACGGCAAGGCAACGTGTGGAGAGGCTTTGCTCTATGGCATGGAAGAGAGAGAGTCAATGGACTCTAACATGGGTTTGTAGGGCAGCTACAAGCTGTGACAATGGATCTACCGGGTGTGTCAGGTTTGTGTTTTGTTAGTGTGTAAGTAAAAAGTGGTTTATTTGGTGTTTGACATTACGAGGAGTTCGTCTGCCTTCAGTAAATTTGGGGTTTGGGACTTTTTTCCCCCCCGTTTTCTTTCTTTTTCGGGGAGTATGGGGTTGGGGGGGGGGGGGGGGGGGGGGGGGGGGGCGGGGGGGGGGTTTCCTAGCTGAGTGTGAGTGAGATGAATTTTAGCGTTGAAAGAAGGGTGATGTTAAGAGTGGTAGATACAATTTGGTGGCGTCCCCCCCCCTCCCCGCCTTCCGCCCCGCCCCTCCCCATCAGAGAGTGTCAGGCTTGCAAGATGTCGGAAGATGGTATAGACAGGTTTTATCTATACCAGGTTTCCTTTCTGCAGTGACGAGCTGGGTGCAAGAATGTTTCAAACTTCTTTCCTGTTGTGAATGACTTCAGTTTTCATTTATTTGAACTGAACTTTACACTGACAGGTCTGCCTTTTCCCTCTCTACCCCTATGTAACGGGCTGCCTTAACATGCTCAGGTTTAATAGTCGTGAGTCAAAGTTTGTCTTGAAATATCAGAACGGTCTTTTCTTCACTTTGCTCCGCTTTCTGAAATCCATTTCTTTTTCTCCTCGATATTTACACATTGCGCATCATTTCAACTGGAATATTGCTTAACATTTTTGGTTTTTGCTAGTTTTCCTCTGCGCTGCCTCGTTGTTCTTCTCCTGCATTATTCTTCCCTCGTCTTGCCTTCTTCGTTCTCTGCTTTCAGTGCATCATTTTCTGGCTGAAGAACAATGTCATGTGCACAGGAGGTGTGAAGGTGTCGTGTGCACATGTGGTTTTGTGTATCAACAGTCTTAAGACTGAACGTCAGAGGTATTGGGGTATTGAGAGAAAAAAGATCATGTGATTGTACGGCGTCGTTTTGTTGGCAGTGGCCCGGGTGAGTACTGCTTGGGAGCGCTGCGTGCGATATTTAACTTAGCTAGAAAATGTTATAATTACTTGCTCTACGACAGCCGGGGGAGTCGCATTGTTTGTTTACGGCGATTGAAGACCGATGCAAGGCTGATGCATCGTTGAGGTATTTTTGTCATTAATGTTTAACTAAAGAGAAGTGAAATCTCTGGGGAAAAATTAAAGAAAACATTTGTATTCAAAAGAAAAGAAAAGGATACGAACCAGTGTGGTTACACCTGTAACATTTCTTTATAAAAGAATGGGGAAAAGAAAGGAAAAGTAATATTTAAATTAAAAACTTATAGGAAAAGGTTACTGTTTACATCTTCACGTTTAAGTGAGTCTCCTTAGTTGTTGTAGAACTGCACGTGGTTCCGAGTGTGTTGACAGGTTGCCTGTCTCACGCCGGGCCACGGGTGGGAGTGTTTGGAGGTGGTGGAGGTGTCGGACCTGACCCCAGCCTGGGACGGGTGGTGGACCTCGCCCCGCAGTACCCTTCCTCACGGAGGAGGATTCCACCAGGCAGCGCCCCTTTGGGCCGGAGGGCTGCTGCTTTGGTGGTATCATTGGGGACTGAAGAAACTGGATGAAGAATGTCTTTGGCGCATTCTCCGGTGTTGATGAAGAATGACTGGCGCATTTCCCCATGTGGATGAAGAATGACTCTGGCGCATTCCCCCATGATGTTATGACTCCATTATATAACCTCATCTGTTGTGAATCGTGATTTGATTGATCTTCTGCGCTGAGGTTACAAGATAATGGTATATAGTATAATACGGCGATGATGGATGGCGCGACATAACCCCATGTTTTATGAATGTTTCAGTTGAAGGGGAAACAGTACCAGGTGTTACCTCCTTGGTGGAGAGGAGGTGTGTTTGTTTGTATTTATTTAGTGTTACCTCCTTGGTGGAGAGGAGGTGTGTTTGCGTTTATTTGTGTTGCCTCCCCCATTGGAGAGGAGGTGTGGATAAGTTAATTGAGAATTGTATGTACTAATTATATTTGTTCTCCCGTAGGAGGAGGGGGAGTAAAAAAAACCACCTTTTCGGTGTTGTGTATTTATTTGACGCGCCTTGGGTGAAAGGAGTGATTGCGCGCGTTTGCGGAGTTTGCTTTGGCGGTGGTGCTGGCGTGTGTGGCACGACTCCGGAAGCAGGGACAAACAAAAACCTCTCCCCTCACCATTTCAGCTGTTTCACTAAATAGTCCAGCTTTATACTTATGCTTTCATTTTCTGTATAGTTTAAGTTGGCCATCGTGGTCGTTTTTTTTTTTTCTCCAGAGTTTGCTAGAATTGATTCGCGGAAAAAAAGAAACAACTATATTACATTGTTCTCTCATCTTTTTTTTCCTTTGCTCTAACAGATCTAGACTGTCCACACTCCGTTGCTGGAGATTCTTGGCCTGACGACGAGGAATCGGTTTCACATGTTTTTTATTTCACAGAAGTAGACAGCTTTTATCGGATATGGCGGCAAAGAAAAGGAAAGGCCTTGAGCACATTACTTGACAATTCAATTTGTCACAAAACAAGGTCCAGTCAATGCCCTTTCTGTAGATTTTCAAAGAAACGAAGTCAACGTCAATCAATCACATGTCAGTGTCAATGCTCAAGACAAATATATTGGAAAATACACACACAGACCATTTTTTTTCTCAGAAAGCAAGGACACTTCTTGCCATGTGAGCGGCTAATCACTAAATCCGATAGGCGAAAACGTACTACATTCGTCCCTAAGAATGTTGCTCCAATTTTCAGACCAACACAGCAGGTGTCTGAAACTTTCGGGCCTGGTTTACGATATATAGTATGTGAGAAAGCCAAAGGTTCAGCTTCATCACGTAGCTGGTAACCAGAATGGAGCTCAATAACATCATTTCATTATCTTCATCTTCATCCTTATACCTACATAAAAACAACAGATTATGTGCCCTTCACGCCCTGTTCTCGTGGTGACCTCAATTTCAATTTTCCCTCCACATATATGCCCTTGGCGAGTTCGTGCCGAGCTGATCAGTATTGGTATGTTCAAGGAGCTGTCGTTGGTGAGACATGATGGTGGGCTCTGAACGGCAACTTTCACACAGGCTCTGCGACTAAACAATTGCTGTCGTCAGCAGAGGTTTACACGATGGTGTCCTGTGAATGCACACCAGTGAGCATCACTTAAGTGACTCTACGGCAGTACAGTGTCTCTTCTGATGGGTTGTCATGAAGACTTAATTTTGACTGCTTCCTGTGGTTTGCAGGTGCCAAGGCCGCTGTAGAACAAAGCCAGGCTGTGGCTGTGAGTTGGGAAACGGAATGAGAGGCGTGGGAGGAATACCCGTGAGCACTGAAGACAAGACTATGGAGTGTGGGTGGGTGGTGATGGAGGAGCCGTGTGTTACTCCCGCCCAGTGTGGGCTTTCGTCTCTTAGGTGTGACTATCAGCGGGACTCAGCATGGTGGAGTTAGTTCACCTAGGACGTCTCCAGTTTACCACCGAGAATTCTGAGGCATTCTCAACACAAGGAGGAAATCACTATCCAGCGCCTTCAAAGGGCAGGAGAATGGGAGAAAAAGCTCGGCAGAAAAAAGTCACAAATTATGAGTAGAGAGTAATCAATACAACAGAAAATATTTTCCTCTGTGCTGAAGGAAGGATGTAAGTGAAGTCGAATTGTACTACAAGTCAGTGATCAGCGGTACTGTTTCAGCATTGTCCTGGCCAGGAATTACATGCTTAAAAGTCGTAAAAGATGCAATCCCTTACTGTTTGGCCGAATGATTATAAGAGGAGGGGTTTAGAGGATGGGGGGAGGTGTGTGAGGGGATGGCAAACGACTCCTTCCTCATGAAAATGAATTAGCTGAGATCAGCGACAAAATGGGGAGGCGTGAGGAGTGGTGTTGAAATGGGCTTTGAAGTGTTAATATTTCACCCTTCTCTGAGAGCATGTAGAGCTATCGAATTTTGTCTTGGGACAAGAACTATTTGTTACGCCCGCTTAAAATCGCCTTTAGTCTCCTGGGTGACTCATCAGTAGAATTCGGCCTGTATGTATGTTCATGTTCAAGTACATATGCAGCAGTACACTATAATTCATAAAATGTACCTCGGAACTGATTTTACGCTTTGCATATGAAACTGAAGAGCGCATAAAACAATTAAATTCCCACCATACACCATCTCGGTTGCAGTCAGTGTCTCCAGTGCGTCATAATCAACAGGACTTCATGATAATTATTTTGTTTCAATCGCTGAGTACCACTAGCTGATCCAAAAGCGAACTTATCTGCAATACATCAGTGCCAAGAGTGTTACAGTTGATTTCAGTGATCGAATGTTAGTGAATTGCATGTTTCAACTTTGGCAATTAATTGTTTTGACTTTCTGATGCTCGCACATGCAAAATGTGAGTGTGTATGTGTGTGTGTGTGTGTGTGTGTGTGTGTGTGTGTGTGTGTGTGTGTGTGTGTGTGTGTGTGTGTGAGAGAGAGAGAGAGAGAGAGAGAGAGAGAGAGAGAGAGTTTGTGGATTGTTTACAGTGATAACTGTGATTTGAATGGATATCTAAACAGTTTGGCGGGTTTTTCATGGGACTTATTTTTAATCTATAATGTGTTCAAAGTTTACGTCTGTGTTATTTTTAGTTTTACATTATGCAATGGTTATGGTGAGCCTGTGAGGTAAGGTAAGGTAATGTTGCTTATAGCCCAGCCGACCGCAAAAGGCCATATCAGGGCTGTCACCACGTTAAAATTAGCTCACAAGTCATTAAAACACACACACACACACGCACACACACACACACACACACACACACACACACACACACACACACACACACAAAACAACTTTTCACACATCTCTTTAAAATACATCTTCTAAAAACGCACAAGAAACTTCGTTAAAAATCTTTTTTTCTGTAAAATCTTAAATCAGTTGAAAAATGTTCAGAAACTCAAAGATCACGTCAGGTGGGACATCTCTGAACAGGGTGTTCATGGACTCTGCTGTAAAGTGTTTATGTCTCACATCGTGCAAGTCCCAACACTCAAAAAATATGTTTCACTGTGAGTGAAACATGTCATGGAATACACCACGGAGCTTCTTCACCTTTTTAAAATATAAGAATGGATATAAAACGAGTAGCCTGTGTGTAAGCGGCACAGGACTGTTTCTTTTTTACGGCCGCCTCTGGAACATGGTAAAATCTCGCTGAGGGTTGGACGGATTTTAAATACAGTTTGTTATCCGTCTGCAAGGTCCATTCCTTTTGCCAGAGGTGTTTGACATAGGCCTGCGTTTGGGGTTTCAGATCAGTGTGAGCATTCTTGGCAAGCTGGTCAACCATCTTATTGCTTCGAATGCCCCACGTGGCTGGGAACCCATGCAAAAACTACGTTGTGTCCGTTTGATTTTAGGGAGGTGTACAGTTAAAAAACTTTCAGTAGTTGAGGGTGCCTAAGATTACGGCCGGCAATGGCTTCCAAAGCAGAAAAGGAGTCTGACAAAATAAGGGAATCTTTCTGTTTCGATTTGGAGATCAACTGAAGAACCAGGACCAAGGCTGTCAGCTCAGCAGTGTAGATGGAGCTGTCGGTGGGAATGTGTTCGGTACATCTCTGAGGAGGTCTACTGCACAAAACACAGCAGAGGCAACTCCCTCCTCAGATTTGAAACCGTCAGTGAAAATTCTTTTGAAAGATCGAAAACTTGGGGCACAGTTCAGCAAAAAGGGACTTGTATGCCAGGGAACTAGTGGAATCTTTCCGGTATGAGGTTAAATCAAACCGGACCTCTGGTGTGAAGAAAGTCCATGGAGGGTCGTCAAGAAACTTGGAGAATTCATTAACTACTCCAAGGTCTATACCTGCTTTGTTCAGATGGGGAAGAATACGAATCCCCAAGGGTGGAATGGAACTGGGATGGTCATCGAATTTCTTATGGAATATGGGGTCGAAAACACAGTCGTATGCAGGGTTTTGAGGTTCAGACGAGAGACTCGGACAGTAGTTCAAGGCAAGTTTTAGTCGGCAATTTGAGAGGGACGGTTCTCTGCTTCCGCATACAAGCTATAAACAGCAGTGGTGCGGAACGCACCCAGACACAATCGAAGCCCTTGATGGTGGATAGAGTCTAGACTTTTGAAGTAGCAGAGCCGTACACTACACATCCATAGTCCAGTTTGGTGCGAATCAGAGCCCTGTAAAGATGGAGAGAGTTTTCCTGTCAGCGCCCCAATCTGTGTGCGCCACAACTCGCGGAATGTTCAGTGCTTTCTGACACACAGTTTTAAGTGTTGGATATGATTTTTAAAGTTCGGCTTTTGGTCAAAAATAACACCCAGAAATTTGACTTCTTGTACAGATGGAATGGTGGACTTGTCCAGACAAATTTCAGGGTCAGCGAAAAATTGACGAAAATTGTGGAAATGGATTGACTGAGTTTTGGTACTTGAGAAGGTAAACCCGTTTTCCTCGGCCCCTGTTGAATCTTGTTGACACAAAGTTGGAGTCGACGCTGTGCGCTGGCGTAAAAAGCTCCAACTGCGTACAGCGCGACGTCATCGACGAACAGAGAGGACTCAGAACATAGGGCAGGAGAAAGGATGCCCCCCTTGAGGTACACCCAACTCCTGCCCATGGACATCAGAGAGCGTGGTGCCAACACACACCTGGAACTGCCGATCAGCCAGAAAGTTTTGAATAAACAGAGGCAGATGACCACGAAAACCAAGTCTGTGCAGATCCATAAGGATTCCTGATTTCCAGGTGGTGTCGTACGCTTTTTCTAGGTAAAAAAAAGATGATAGCGACCACATGCTGCTTATTGACAAAGGCGTTGCGGATGGTGGTTTCCAGATGGACTAAATGGTCAACTGTCGAGTGGTTCTTCCGGAATCCGCACTGTTCACTGGCCAAAAGGCCATCGGTTTCCAGCTTCCAGATCAGACGGGAGTTGACCATCTTTTCCATCAGCTTACAGAGGCGGCTGGTCAGAGGTACTGGGCGATAATTTGAAGGGGTGGTAAGGTCCTTTCCAGGCTTAGGTATTGGAATGATAAGGGCTTTCCGCCAGGAGGGCGGAAAGCACCCTGTGATCCAGATATGGTTGTAGACTATTATTATTAATATTATTATCATTATTATTATCATTATTACCATTACTATTGTTATTATTGTTATTAGTATTTCTATTATTATCATTATTATATTATTATTATTTTTATCATTATTATTATTACTATTATCATCATTGTTATTATTATCATCATCATCATCATCATTATTATTGTTATTAATATTATTATTACTGTCATAATTTTTATGATTACCATTATTAATAGGATTTTTGTTATTACTATTCTTATTACTATTATCATTATTTTTCACGACGACGACGACGACGACGACGACGACGATAATGATGAAGAAGAATTATTAATTGTTAAAGTTTATGTTTTCATTGGTATTATTATCATCAGTATTATTATTCTTATTAAATTCATTATTATTATAAGTAGTAGTAGTAGTAGTAGTAGTAGTAGTAGTAGTAGTAGTAGAAGTACCATTATTACTGTGTTATTATTATTATTATCACTATTATTATCATCATCATCATCATAATTTTATTTATCATTATTAATATTATTGATATTATTATTATTATATCATTATTATTATAATATCATTTATAATGGTAATAATGAAAATGATAATAGCAATGACAATACTAATAGTATAGTATTAATAGGAATAATAATGATAATAAATAATAATAAGAAGAAGAATGAAAGTAATTATAACAATGATAATAGTAATAACAACCATAATGATAAAAATTATCATTATTATCAATATCATTATGGTTGTTGTTGTTATTACTAGTATCATTGTTATGTTATAATTATTATCATTAATACTCTTATTGTCATTATCATTATCATTATTACCATTATTATTATCATTATCATCAACATTATTACATTTTATCATTATTCCTATGATTGCTATTAATATCATTACTGTTGGTATTATTATTATTATTATTATTACTTTTTTGTTTTATTATTATATTATGACTATTCTCATTTTTACTATTATTGTTGTTATTATTATTGTTATTGCTATTACAACTATTGTTACTGTTGTTGTTGCTGATGTTGTTGTGTGTTATCATTAATATGATGATGATGATGATGATGATGATGATGATGATGATGATGATGATGAAGAGGCAGGCGCCAATGTTCATTGGAGTGATATGAAAATGTCCTAATGATCACTACTGCTAATTCACAATGCACTATACAGTTTCCTTTTACTTCCAGCATGAACAAAACCAAACACTATTAAATAGTCTGTAATACGCTACCGCCGATTATCACCAGTTAATAGTAGCTGATGACACCATAGCACCTGTCTGAACTTGACGAGAGTGGGGGATGGGGATGGAAGGGTGCGGGTTAGGTGTTGTCGTCTCTCTTTTCCTCGGGGGTTAAAGGTGTTAATGTTACTTCTCATGCGCTACTAACAGCCTCTGTCTTTTTGCACCAAGACGTATTAACCTTTCAATGATTCTTTGCAATTACTAACTTGTGGATCCACTTTGCATTATTTGCCAAATTTAATATTCATTTTAATCGAAGACATCGGCCATTGTGAACATGGTATGGAAGAGAGACTCGTAGAACTAGTTCGGTTTCTATGACTACAGCATGTCTCTCACTGATAAGCCAGAGACTCCTTACAAAAAGGCCCTGTCTTGTAAAGGGATTATCTATGTCGCCATGCCTTCCGACAGTATCTCTTCCAGTATACCGACCAATGGTTGTCTGCACAATGACTTGGTTCTTACTGCTACAGGACCTCTCCATCCGTGCATCAGGAAAGCTGTTTCCCCATTGAAGGCCAATGTCCTTGTGGAGAACTGATAGGCAGACCACAGGTAACATTTCATATGTCCTCTCCAATGTGACTTTAGCTGCATTCTTTGATATAATGCAATACTCTTCTTATTGGAAACACTTTCCTTTTTCCAGAGATGAAGGTAAGAGACAAATTGTAGACAAATACATAGCGCTGGTGCAGGCAGAGGCGAGGAAGATAGGTGGTTTTGGCCCCTTCCCTACTCCACATCTAAATCCTTGAGATATATGAAGAATGTTATTGTAATTACCATTTGACATTCAAAGACTC
>JADBJO010016272.1:37373-40998 GCA_016801955.1 Conus betulinus | reverse complement strand
TGGGAAGACATCAGGTGCTGTGGGAAGACATCAGGAAGGAAGGAAGACATCAGGTGCTGTGGAAAGACATCAGGTGCTGTGGGAAGACATCAGGTGGTATGGGAACACATCAGGTGCTGTGTGGAAGACATCAGGTGGTATGGGAAGACATCAGGTGGTATGGGAAGACATCAGGTGCTGTGGGAAGACATCAGTGGTATGGGAAAGACATCAGGTGCTGTGGAAAGACATCAGGTGCTGTGGGAAGACATCAGGTGGTATGGGAAGACATCAGGGTGGTATGGGAAGACATCAGGTGGTGTGGGAAGACATCAGGTGGCTGTGGGAAGACATCAGTGGTATGGGAAGACATCAGGTGCTGCTGTGGGAAGACATCAGTTGGTATGGGAAGACATCAGGTGCTGTGGGAAGACATCGGGTGGTATGGGAAGACATCAGGTGCTGTGGGAAGACATCGGTTGGTATGGGAAGACATCAGGTGTATGGGAAGACATCAGGTGGTATGGGAAGACCTCGGGTGGTGTGGGAAGACATCAGGTGCTATGCGAAGACATCAGGTGCTGTGGGAAGACTTCAGGTGCTAAGGGAATAGTGTTTTATAGATCTATGGGGACTGGTTAATTCTTAGTTTAGTTTAGTTTTTTCTTCCGTTTTTTTCCCCCATATTTGCTGGTATTCCATTTCATCCCGGCAGGCACTTAATGCATACTTCTTTTTTTTTCTTTTTTTTTCCATTGAGAGTTGCTTGTTTCATTTGGTTCTTGTTTTTTTTTTTTTGCGTTGATTTTTATTAGAGCGTTTTATTCAGTTGCCGTCAACTAGTACTGGTGCTGTTATATATATATATTATATATATAATATATATATATATCTATATAGATATATATATATATATCTATATTATATATATATATATATATGTGTGTGTGTGTGTGTCAGTCTGTCTCCCTCTCTCTCTCTCTCCTCCTCTCTCTCTCTCTCTGTCTCTCTCTTTTCTGTGTGTGTGTGTGTGTGTGTGTGTGTGTGTGTGTGTGTGTGTGTGTGTGTGTGTGCGCGCGCTTGCTTGCGAGACTACACGTGCACACAACCATGTATTATTTGAAATGCCCTTAGGCAAGAAAAGCATCCCTGACGTGACACCATGTCAGCGATGGTAGGTGGACACACTGCAAAATATGCATGAGACCTGGCAGTCGGCCACTCCGGTCCGGTCACTAGGGATGAGGAGGGTGAGGGTGAGGGGATGGAGGCAGAGGTGAGTGTGAGAGGATTGGGGAGGGGGGGGAGGGCAGAGAGTGGACAGAGAGTGTGACCACCACAAACCTGGCCTGGAAGATGCATGGGAACATACAGCTGGTCAGTCAGTCAGCTGAGGTGGGGTCATTATTGGCCGCACGCGAGGTCCTCTCTCCCCCTCTCTCTCTCTCTCTCTCTCTCTCTCTCTGCCTTGTTGGTTTGTTTTTGTCCTGTCTGCTTCTTCGTGTTGTGTCTTCATCCTTTCTGCTTATCGTTTGTTCAATCTTGATCACTTTCACATTTCCATACCGTTTGATATGTTTTTCAACATTTTGTTAATATGTTTCTTGTTGTTTTTGTTCTGTCCTTATTGAAAGGTTTGTTTGTTGTCTTCGTCTTTTCCTTTATCGTTTGTGTCGTCCTTGTTGTTTAGTTTCAAAGACGAAGTGACCGAGGGCGGAAAATGAAGCTAAATTTAGGCAAAAAAAATGGGGTTAGTTACCGCCAAGGACACAGATAAACAGAGTACAGGACAAACACAATGCATTTTGACCAATTTGTCTTCTTCAGGCAAAAACAAACAAGAATTGGATTAATAAAAACGAAAGGACGAGAAACCACTTACCGTTTCATATTCGGCGCAAAATGGCTGTTGGATGAAAACGAGGCCGTTAAGGAGGGGATCACGGGAGTTGAAGTAGAAATAGTGGCCGTGGTAACAATGCTAAAAATGGTGATAATAGTGGCCAAGAGGGATACTGAAGAAGTGTTTCGGTTTTCTTTTTTTTTTTTTTTTTTTTTTTTTTAATAAGAAGGGGGTGGGGGTGGGGATGGAAATAGTAGGGTTTTTTTTTTGTTATGTACTTATTGTTTAATGGTATGATATTAGTGAGGACGGTAGAGATTACGGTGGATTGGTAAGGAATAGAAACGATTAAAATTAAAAAAAAAAACTAAATGGGTGGTAACTGTCAAGATAGTAGTTACATGTGGGGGTCTGGACAATGGTAGTGATGATTGGAAAGGAATGTGGACAATGATAGTGATGATTGGAAAGGAATGTGGACAATGATAGTGTGATGATTGGAAAGGAATGTGGACAATGATAGTGATGATTGGAATGGACGTGATCAATGGGTGAGGAGGCTATCGTTGTTGGAAAAAAAGAAAAAAAAAGGGGAGGGAGAGGGTAAGGGGGAGGGGGGAGCGCATATCTCTCCGCCCTCTTGTTGTTTAGTCTGTCATTATCGTTTGCTTATCCGATCCATTTTTCTTATTCTGATCTTGTTTGTGTATTTACTATTCGCTTATTCCGATCTACTCAAGAAAAGTGCTGACATCTACTGTCCCATGAGCGTGGAGCACATCACAACCTGCGATCTTCTTCAGAGGGGGACTGTAAACCGAGTGACGAAAGCTCGGCAGTGTTTGAAGTTGTACTGCTTTCACTTATCAGCGAAACCGCAACGAGTAAAGCTAGCCTAAGGCTGCGCGCAGCAGTTTGCCTAGCTGGTGGTGGCGTTTTTGTACCGGCTGGGTATGCAGTTATGAAATGGGCAGGCTGGTACACGCATGGACAGGCTGCTATGGAGATTCTGTTGTGTCGCGTGCTATAGACATCACATAGAGTCATCCGGCACGGGGCGGTTGTGTCCCTTGGGACCTTAATGGAATGCCCTGTACTTGTTCCTGGCATTGGTAACACAGCACAGGCGCTGTATGATTGCTCCTGGCTGTGTTTTCTTTGTTTGTTTGTTTGTTTGTTGTTTTTTGACAATATTTATCCGAGTCTCTATGGCACCTTCGGTCATGTCCTTGTCTTGCTATAATTTTACTTGTTGTTTCTTTGTTTCGATATCATTTGTACTGTCATGTGTTTGTATCGGCCTGTCGTTTCTTATCTCCTCATTATCTGTTCCGCATTATTGTTTTTGTTCTGTCCTGATCGTGCATTCAGTCATTATCGATTGCCCTGCCTTAATGCAGGTGCGCTCGCGCAAATGTGTGCACAAAGCAACAACATCAACATCAACCACAACCACAACAACAACAACAACAACAACACAACAACAACAACGACAAAAAAGCGGCAGCAAAAACAGCCTCAACACTAAGAACAACAGTATACATTTTTACGATAAAAAAAAAATATATTTTTGCGTTTGTATCCATAAAGTTTTGTTGGTGAAATCTATCAGGAGAAAGGTATTGAGATGAATGACTTTGATAATGTCAATACTGTCTTATATGGTCATGTGTTGCTGAAATTGCCATGGTTATTTCGCAGTCACAGGTTGCAAAATTTTTGTAAAGATCACAGCTTTGTGTACCAGATGTGGCTTTGCATGCATAGGTAAGTTGAGTGTGAAGTTTTTTCCTTCTTTAGTTT
>JADBJO010016272.1:27373-32373 GCA_016801955.1 Conus betulinus | reverse complement strand
CCTACGAGCAAACTGATGTTTAATCTGCGTAGTCAGTTTAACTAAATGGTCAACTGTACTTCTCCCCTTCCTAAAACCAGCTTGGTTAGTGGGAATAACTCTTCTTTTATCACAGTAATGAATTAATCTATTTAGAACTATCTTTTTCTAGCAGCTTCCCTGTGTGTGATGTTAGAGCAATAGGGTCTATAATTGTTTATATCTTTTTTTTTGACTTTCCTTGTTTAGATATTGGAACTACGATTGAGTGCTTCCATATTTGGGGAATACAGCCCTCATTCCAGCATTTCTGTAATAATTCGTGCAGTAGTATTATCCAGTTATCTGGCAGATGTTTTAATAGAATGATGGATATTGCATCTACTCCAACAGCTGTTTTCTTAGCGCTTGAAGAAAATAGAGTATCTTTTAGTTCTCTTAAAGTAATTGGAGCGTTGATATAATTTGCGTTATCTGCTACAGGATCTTTGTACATATCTTTTTGGGCCTCATTTACCCTAAACGTTCTGATTTCATGTGGAAGTTTACTAGGAAGCATTGTATCCGAAAAAGAGTCAGCGAACGACTCAGCTTTTTGTAAGTTTGTAGGAAGATCATTGCCTTCAATCCTGATTGGATATAATGGTAGATGTATCCCATTTTTCATATCATTAAATTTTTTCCATATCTTTTGTATGTCTTTATGGCTGTAAACCTCATCTGTGCAAAACGTAGCCCAGTACTGCCGTTTCACTTGTGCTATGGTTTTATTACTGAGTGAATTTGCTTTCCTAAGTGGAATGTGATTTTTCTGTTTTTTTATCCTGTAAGTAAACTTTGAATAAACGTTTCTTTTCATTTACAACTTTCTCACAGACTTCATTCCACCAGATGTTTCCCCAGATGTTGTTAGACTTCAAATTAGAATACTTGGGTATGGAACAGTCAGCGGCTTGCAACACTGTGTCCGTGAACTTTGAGTAAAAGTATTGATATCATCATCTCTTATGTCATTAGTATTTTGTGATTTCAGAATATTTTGAAATAAGTTCCAATCAGCACAGTTATAGTTATATTTTGCTATGACATCTTCATCTGCACTATCCTGGGCTAGTTTATCATTTAGCGTGATAATAATGGGTAGATGGTCACTTCCTAAGCTATCTGTAAGCGTGTTCCAGTCACTATTTGGTACAAGAATGGGAGAAATAAGAGATAGATCATAGCAGAAGCTCTTTGATTTGGTAAATCAGGGATCCTCGTAACTCTCCCATCATTTAGTAGATAGAGGGAGGCATCAACTATATTTTCAACAAATCTGTTACTAGTCACATTTATGTTATCATTTTCCCAAAAAGGTGAGTGAGCGTTAAAGTCACCTGCGATTATCCATTTCTCATTTGAATCATGTAATGGACGTAACCATTCGGTATTTTCCTCATTTGGGCCTTTAGGTAAGTATACACTAACAACATTTATCATTAATGTTTCATTAATTTTAACTTTGGCTGCACAGGAGTATAGATTCGATATATTCACTGGTGCTGGCGATGGGCATTTGGTGTAATTCATCTTATCATGAAATATAAATAGCTGTTTGAACTTTTCCTTCTTGATCCATCTTTTCACAAACTGGAGGATAGTAGAAGTTCGACAGTTTGGGCAATTTAGTTCGAGTGACATTTAACGACTGTAAAATGAGAATCTGATACCTGAAAGAGGCAAGATGTTGAATAAGGTAAGACAGGTTTGTATGTAAAGACCTGCAATTCCATTGCATAATACTTATAGCTTTTGTTTCTCCCATAGCTATTAACAATTCTTAGGAAAAACTTGGGGGAAAGACAATAACAATACAACATATACCGATGAAGTATACTAATAAATATCATACGTGACAGAGATACTGAAAATAGATAGAGACAGAGAAAGAGAGAGCTAGAGAGAGAGAGAGAGAGAGAGAGAGAGAGAGAGAGAGAGAGAGAGAGAGGAGAGAGAGAGAGAGAGAGAGAGGGAGATGATGGGGGGGGGGGGTCTAAATATAATACCGATGCACAAAGAATAAACGCAGCGGATAACTAGTTGCAAAGTCAACAGAACGGTTCTTTGCTGTCCGCAGTTAAAGCAATGTCAATACTGGATTGGTTCAGTTTTTAAACCAGTCTCTTAGTGCATCAAAGGGATTCTGCCACGGGTTCCGTTCCCCAAGTAGTGTGTGAAAGCTGGGGTTTGGGTAGAAGCGTCTGGGTAGCTGATGACGTGGACGCCTTAAAGTTTTCTTGGGCTGCTCCCAGAGCAGCTGTCTCAGGTGTCGCCCCAGGTTTCCCGCCAGGACACTGGCCCCTCTTGCTGTTGGATGAATCCCGTCTTTCTTCAGCCCTCTGGTCTGCATGTTGCCATGGTTGACGAAAGAGACTCTTTCCATCCCAAACAGTTCTGTGGAGACCAAGCATTGAATAGTTCACGTTTGGTTTCCAACTCAGTATCTCGTAGAGGCGCGATTTTGCTGACAACGATTTTCGTTTTAGGATGTCTGGAAGCTATGACTCTGATGGAATCGGCGAAGATTTTGCTGCAGATTTTGGGGTCAGACTTTTTTTAATCATTGACTCCACAGTGGATGACAATGGCTTCTGGCGATTTCTTGAAGAAAAAACAGAGGGCTCTTGCTTCCCTAGATCATTCGACGTCTGAGCCTTGAAGGAAAGTGCATCAAAACCATACGAGTATCCTAGTCTATCCGTGTCAACTCCATTAAGCACTGAGTCGTGTAGAAAAGTGACCACCGGCATGTCTTGTTCTTCGTTCTGGTGCTCATGACTTTTGCGTATTTTCAAACTGACGTCACGTGTGTGTGTGTGTGTGTGTGTGTGTGTGTGTGTGTGTGTGTGCGCGCGCGCGCGCGCGAACAAGAAAAAGGACGAGGAACGTTTCTTTATACTTTTATTAACTAGACATGACATTTCATTTTTTACAGGAAGAGAATATCCCCGACTGAGCAGTAAATCGACTAGAATACCACGAGGTTGAAATATAGACTTCACACTGAGGAAGATTGTTACAACATTTTATGTCAATACATGAAGTCCTGTTCTTTTCTGCATAAGTCAGTTTTATACCATACTCCTGTATTGCACATAATCATGACGATCACACATGACAGGGGGACCGCAACCAACTCCTAGACATTTTCAGAGCTAGACCATTTTTGATGGTGGTCAACAAGCGGCTATATGAATTCACAAACTACTCAGACGCATTTCACTCTGAAAAAAAAAAAGAAAAGAAAAGAAAAGAAAAACAGTTAAAAAAAAAAAAGCCACCCCCCCAAAAAAAAAAAAAAAAAAAATTCTGTACAGCCAAAGCTATTGTATGAAACTTCATTAATAGAGATAAAGGTGGTGGGCTTTAAAAAAGAAAGCGTCAAATGAAACAAAAGTCATCAATGGTGAAAATGCGCGACGACGACAAACAATTGGAACAAACAAGTGTGGGTTAAAAACACATGAGGTTAGATGAAAAAAGGCTGGAGGAAACCGAAAATTAGCTAGAGACTGCCTCTCTCTCTCTCCACTTACAGCTGCCCCCCCCCCCCCACCACTACCCCTTCCTACCACCACAGCACCCTTCTTCTCCCGCCCTTGGCCCTCTGCTCTCTCTTCCCAGCTTCCCCCTCCCTCCTCCCTGCCTGCCGTTTCATCCCACAAGGATCATGAGTGGAAGAACAGACTGACCTTCATGTTGTAACGTCATGGGATGGCGACGGATCACTTGGCTCGGAAGGTCGCTGTGGTTCTCTAAACAGAGAACGATTTCTTTCCGAAACTATGGTTGCAAGCGGATGCTTTTTAAATGCCCGTGAAACAGTGAGTTTCCTTCTTCTTATTTATCATGAACTTCCCGCCTTGGCACAGGCTAGAACACCAAGGCTACATCAAACTGTTGTTATGCTCTGCATAGTTATGCGGGGGGATTGTCTTCACTTGTGACGAGCTCCTAGCTAGCGTAACATTACCAGTCTCCCAAATCTCCCGAAGTCGGAGTGTGGCTGCCCATGTGGCGGGGTAATCAAAAACGGTCACACACGTAATGTTCTCATCCCCAGCTGATGCATTTGTAACGTAGTGTTCAAGTATTTCGGCTGTTTGGACGATCCCTGGAGTCTTTAAGGCACGGTAAAACGACGAAGACGACAACAACAACGACAACACAATCACTAACTTCCTTCTTATTTGTTATTAACTTCCTCCACAATGGCGTTCGAAAGGATTATCACTGTTGCTGCTAAGAAACGGACGCCAAATAATCGATTTCAAAGGTCTGCTTGAGAACAGAGGACATGTAGGTTAGTACGCCAGTCTTGTTTTTCTCGCTATCATGAAGTAAAGATTATTATGAAAACAAACGCGACAACGACAAGAGAAAATTCAATGTGTTTTACAGTCAGCATTTACGCATGAGAGGGACAAACAATTTTTTCTTTTCGCCTTGTCTGTTGTGTTTTCTTGCTCGTTAAATCTTTCACGGATTTGTTTTTGTCTTTGCACACACACACACACACACACACACACACACACACACACACACACACACACGCACGACGACACACACACAAACACACACACACACACATACACACACACACGCACGCACGAAAAACACACACACACACACACACACACACACACACACACACACACACATACGCACGCACGCACGAAAAACACACACACACACACACACACACACACACACACACACACACACACACTTGCACGAAAACGCTCACACTTACTCATCCCTGCTTGCCCCCTCTTCCTTAAAAAAAGACAACAACATACGAAAATCGAAGGAATACGTGCAACACCATTCAACAACTTTAACCAGGAGGAAAAATTAAACTGGCAAGAAACCGTCTTCCCTCACAAAAGAAAAACAAACAAACAAACAATCCACAAACGCGCGGTGAAAGCTTGGAAAGAATAAAGCAGAAGAGGAAATAAGAACAATAGAGAGGACAG
>JADBJO010016272.1:5000-15625 GCA_016801955.1 Conus betulinus | reverse complement strand
AGGGAGAAGTGACGAGAGAGGAGAGAGAGAGCGAGAGAGATTCTGTCATCCATCTCAACCCAACCCACCAGAGAGAGAGAGAGAGAGAGAGAGAGAGAGAGAGATTATGTCTCCATCCCAACCCCAAACCCAACAGAGAGAGAGAGAGAGAGAGAGAAGGGGAGAGGAGGTGTCACACATGATCAGCATCTTTAGTGGGACCAAAACCACATCACTGCGAGAGAATGGAAAGCACCAAGCGCTTTTTTTGAGAGTTGATTTCAATTTCAGAAAAGACATCCTGATGCCATTTTGTGGTTTGGGTGATTTTCCTGGCTTGAAAGGGAGCTGCGTTTTAAAGAGATTTTAAAAAATCGTAGCTGGCTGGTTTTTTTCTTCATTTTTCCTTTCTCTCTCTGATCTGGTTTTGCATCTTCGTGTGATTGACTCAACAACAATTGATAAAGATTAAAATGGGAGGAAAAGTAAAAAAAAAAAAAAAAAAAAAAAAAAGGGTGAGGATAATGGCAAGAGGCAGGGGTAAATAGGAGGGAAAAAGAGACAGAGAGAGAGAGAGAAAAAAAAAAAAGAGAGAGAGAGAGACAGAGAGAGAGAGAGAGAGAGAGAGAGAGAGAGAGAGAGAGAGAGAGAGAGAGAGAGCGTGAAGGAGGAGGAGAGGGCGTAGGGTTTGTATAGTCAAGCTGATTGTTGGGTTACAAATGGAGTTCACATGTGCAATGCTGTTACATAACAAATAGCTATGTTTTCAAGAGCATCTTTTCTTATCATATATGCTTTGTATATATATTTACAGAGCCTGAAAATTACATTATCATTTCCATTTGAGAGCAGCAAGGACATTTTAAACATTGAAGGACATCTGTAATATTTACGAGATATTAATTGTCCACGCAGTTCAGTATATTTCGGGCATACTAATAGAAAGTGCAGCTCTGTTTCAAGAGTATCTGTACAGAATGGACAAAAAAACGTTAATACCCATATTAACATTGCGAAAGTTGACAGAACGCGAACGCAACGGTAACATACCAATTCTAAATCTGGTTAAACATCTTACGCATGTTAATACATTTAACCACACGGAAATAGGGGCACAAAGACAGTGACTGACCATACGTAGCATAAACGTTGTAAAATGTGTGTGTGTGATTCGAGAGAGAATGCCATTCCTGTCTACAACAATCAATTAAACGCTGTTTTAGCTGGACAATAAACAGCTTAACATCCCCTACAGACTGTGCTTCCCACACAAACCCAAAACCAAACATATAAAGCATGTTTCTAACTTTACATGCCCAAGTGGAGTAATTTTGTTCCTGTAGAGTCAGAAGCATTGAATAAGCTTTTTTAGGGAGTCTATAATCATCCATAGTAACAACACGCAACCAAAAATTTTACACATTTTGCGAAAATATTGACTTTTAGAGGGTATCTGCCTAATTCTCCATAGACCAAATGCTTTGGTGTTCTCCGAGTAACACACATAAAACGCTTCAATGCTGACAAGTGAACTCTCTCAATAATAACATGATCACACATAACGCCCCATATTTCCGCACCATACAATAGAATTGGCTGTATTTGACTGTCAAATAAACTTAAAAAAATATGTCTGGTGAATGTTCTCCAATTGACCATAGTATTCTTATTATTGCTACAACCCCTTTTCCAGCACGATCGGACAAGTCTCGCAATGTAGACTGGAATGAAAGCCGTGTCGTGAGGATAATGCCAAGGTATCTATACATATTACAACAGTTTAATGCGTCATTTCCGTATGTCCATTTTTCATTTTCAGCTAAGTAACCCCATTTCTGAAGACAATAACACCTGATTTACCAAAATTTACATTAAATCTAGTCGATTCGCTGTACTGTACAAAATGTTCAATTGCGTTTGGAGTCCAATAACACTGTCAGACAAAAGAGCAACGTCATCTGCGAACAACAAGATCAGTATTTCAATCAGATCAGGTGATAACTGAATACCATGTCTACCGTTTTCGTTAATTTCTTTTGTAAGCTCATTAATTAGCAGGGAAAACACAAAACTGGAGAACATACTTCACCCTGTTTCAGACCTCTAGGGCACAAGAAAACATCAGTTAAAATCAGCACCCAACTCGCACACGGGCTTGAACGATAGAGTACATACTTTTCAATGCATTCAAAAGTTTACCTTTAATTCCGTTTGCATGAAGAATTTTCCATAGCTTATCCCTGCTTACTGTATCGAAGGCTTTTCGAAAATCTATAAAGGCGACATAAAGTTTTCTGTGCCTTAGCAACTGTTTTTGTACACACGCCATAAGAGTAAATACATGATCAGTAGTACAATGGTTATCCCTAAAACCAGCTTGTTCCTCTCCTACATCCACCCTCATTGGTCTCAATCCACTTTGTAAGTCTTTTATTCAATACAAAACTGTACAATTTGCTGCATATATTCAATAAAGATATTCCACGGTAGTTGTCAGGCTGATTTGGGTCGCCCTTCTTGTACAAAGGTAGTAAAACAGCCACTGTCCAATCAGCAGGAAATATGCCATTGTCGAAGATGTGATTGAACAATTTTAACAGAAAAGGCAAAATGTTGGCGGTGCTGTGTCTATAAAACTCGCCTATCAATCCATCAGGACCTGCGGCTTTCTTGTTCTTCAAGGCATCAATAGCACATACAATTTCATGCGCAGATATTGGTTGATCTAATTCCCTGTAATCATTCTGGGTCTGGGTATTCACATTATCATAATACTCATCAAACACGGCGTCGGAGTTCAAAAATTTGCGGCACTTCGTTAAACACATTACGGAAATGTTCAAACCATTCCTGAGGAGAAATAGTATTATAAACACCTTGTCTTGGCCTCACGGAACGAACAGTATCCCAGAACTGTTTACTGTCATTTAAATGTCGATGTAATGACTGAAGAACATTTGCCTTATGCGTTTTCTGTTTCAGCCTCAGTAATTCCTTGTATCTCTTCTCTTTTGACAATATTCCAGTCTATCAGATTCCTCATCAGATCTGTTATATTTATGCAATAATCCCCATAATACTTTTCGGCTCTGTTTACATTCCAGATCGAACCAAATTTTCTGTTTCTCGCCGTCAAAAACCACTGTTTTCTTCATACATTCTCCAGCAAAATACAAGCATTCATTAAACATGATTACAGACTGGTCGACATCAGTGTCCACAAGGGTAATAGCATTAGTAACAATATCCTTTACATTTTCAGAAACTCATTCTTTCATAAAAGATATCCTTTTTATCCTCATCCCATTTGTATTTAACAACAGAAGGACTTTTATAGGTTTTCTTCTTATCCATATTTGCATTTGCCATCTTGCACAATAAAGAAAATTCCACAGCAGCATGCTTCGTTTGAACGAAATGTTTGATACAAAAATCACAACAATATGACAAAAGGGTTTTTGAAATGACAAAATAATCAATTACACTGGATCCATGTTCAGATATGTAAGTGAAATCACCTTGATAACTCAATCGCTGTAAGCCATTTAGAATAACAAGGCCAAACTCATCACAGACATTAAGAGGTAACGCCCAAAGCCATTAATACTATTGTCCTTAGATCTCCTTTTAAAGGCATCAGTGCTGTCAGATCTGAGAGCAGGTTCATCTTCATCAAAAATATTGCAAATGTCATCAATAGGGTCAGAGTCACAACAATTGAGAGTACCTGTTCGGGCATTTAAATCACCACACACAATCAATGGGAGATCACCACATTCCTTAATTGTTTCTAATAAACAGTCTTCTAATATGGATACACCATTGTATATGTCAGTATCTTCATAATATCTGGAGTTTTCCGGCGGATATAGTCCCCACTAACAAGCAATCAGACGGTATACCAGTTAACTCGCTAGCAAGTTTTAAAACTAGAATATTATCAGTTTCAACGTGAACCTGGTTAACATATACTGTAAGCTCGTTCCTTATGAGAAAGGCTATTCCGCCGGATAAACGACCATGAATGCTATCAGATATTTTCACACCTGGGGAGACAAAAAAGTTTATGCACTGGTGAGGCCTCTAGCTGGCTCCTCTGTTGGCGAACACGACCACGCCCCTTGCCTGACCTGCCATTGCCACCACTGGAACCACCACCCTGAGGCAGTTGTGGGGCTTGTATCTTCACGGGCGACCCTCTTCCAAATCCCCGGGGTGAGGGAGCTCCCTCACTCACGCGCGGCGGCTTGACAGGAAGATCCTCTGCTACCTGGCGCACTCCGGACACTTCCTCTGTTGAACCCCTGCTGCCACTGGCTGCGGACTGACGGCCCTGGCTGTACTCTTCTGTGTAGCGTTTACTGGGGTCGTCTCCTCTGTTGCACTGTCAGCTGTGGCTGACAACACCTCGCCGTCTGTATCTTCTTGGGGCTGGGACGAAGGGAAGTGGTCATGGTCAGAGGTGCTTGACGCAAAACTGTTCAGCTAACGCTGTCTCTTCACAATCGGGGTCGCATGGAAATCCAGCAGCCATGTTAACCCCAGTCACCCATCTGTCTCAAGCGACTGTGGTCAATGGGCTGGGGTCGGGGCTGAGGCTGGTGACGACAGTAGTCGGTTGTGGTGTGGACCAAAGTGGTTCTGTCTGTCTTTGTCCCCGTTTCGATTTCCGCCCATCTCCCTCCTGTTGGTCACCTCCCGGTCTTCACCGTAATTCCACATATGGTTGTCCCTGTTCCGGCGATCACCCGTGGCGTGTTGTGTAGAATGTCTGAAGTTTTCAGCTGCCACCACACGCCCATTTTTCAGGTAACCTCTTCTGCCCTCTGCTCTCAGTCGCTGCATTTCTTTATGTTGTGTGGGAGTCAGGTCGGGTCCTACTCTGACTCCTGCAGCGCGGGCCATGGATTGCCGACATTCTTTCTTCGACATGACTGCTCTGGATATATCACGGCTCCTAAAAGTGATGATGACGGGTCTAGCAGCTCTCTCCCTACGATTTCCAACTCGCACAGCATCTTGAATGTCTTCGTGTTGGAGGGTAACGCCGTCTGGACTGAAATACGTGTTTAGCGTACTGACTACCTTCTCTCGGAGGGAAATCAACGTCTCACTTTCTTCTTCTTCCAGTCCCATCAGCTTCAGGTTCTGACGTCGTAGGTCGGACTGTAAACGTTCCAGTTGTCTGTGTAATGTGTCAGCATACGTTTCAGACTCGCGAATCCTGGTGAAGAGTAGATTTATGTTCTGAACGTTCTCCTGCACTGTATGTGTTACCCACGTCAAGCGCTGCTTGATGTCTGACATGTCCTGACACATGGCATAATGATTTGCCGTCATCTGCCTTTGCATGTCAATATTTTGCTACAAAATGAGAGAGAGAGAGAGAGAGAGTACACTGATCTGAACTAAAACGTCGCTGGATCTTTAACTGAACGAAACCACATTATCGCGAAAGAATAAAAAAAAAGGCCAGGGGCATTTTGCGAGCTGAGTTTCAATTCCTGGACTCATGCCATCTTTTGGTTTGGGTGATTTCCCTGGCTTGTATGAGCACTGCATTTTGAAGAGACTGAAAAACGTAGCTGCCAGGTTTTTCTTCATTTCTCCCATTTCGTGTTTCTTCATCTTTGGGTGATGAGGAGCAAAGAAAGTATCACTGGCCCAGTAAACAAAGGAACAAATTATGCAATAAACGAGGCGTGTTTTTAACCTTTTGGGACTTCCTCGGCCCAGACAATTAATGATCTAAATGATGGAAACAAAGAACGAATAGTCAATCACTGATCTCGCCGATCAGGGGACAACATCTAGTCTTGGGTGTGAACAACTAAACCTATTTAATGAAACTGAAGACGGAACAGATTGAAGGCGAGAAGGCAGAGAGATGAACATTGGAAGAAAAGCTAGAACAACAAAAAGAAAAATGAAAAGGAGAAAGAAAAGAAGGAAGAGAGAATACGTATGACGGGGAGGATGGCGGGGGGGGGGGGGGGGGGGGGGGGGGGCGTAGGGAGGGAGGGAGGGGGGAAAGACAGATAGACAGACAGACAGACAGACAGACAGACAGAGATACAGAGAGAGACACAGACATACAGACACACAGACACGACAGCACACACACACACATACAACACAACACACACACACACACACCACACACACACACACACACACACACGGATTCAAGACTCAAGAATCAAGATATTTTATTCATATCAGGCCTCAGGGGAATGTGATCATGCAACAGCGTGAAGACATATAACGGATTCAAAGTACAAGCTAACGATGATATAAAATATCCATGTACCTTTCAAGAAGTACACAAACCTCTCATTTTAAATCCTTTATACAAAAAAAAACATAGAAAGGTGACGTACGTCTTCAGGTTTAGTCGATGCAATTCATAAACTCAGTTTAAACAGTGAAGGATGTCTATCATAGTTCGGCTTGATCAACGTTTCGCGTATACGTTTAAGGATAGGCAACAGAGATCAAAATGCACCCCACTTTCTTCGCTTTCAGAACATGAGGGACAAATGAAATCGTTGAGCATAGACGTTTTGTATCGGAAGCGATGTAATGCCAGCTCAGAAATCCCAAGCCTAAATCTAGTTGTAATATATTTTAGATGCCTATTAATATATATATATTATATATATATATATATATATATATATATATATATATATATATATATATATATATATATATATATATCAATAAGGTCTTAAATTGTGGTCACTGCACACACACCAAAAAAAAAAAAACTCAATGCAAGCGGAATCTATCACCAGTTTGGATATGATTGGACCTAGTGTACCACCTACAGTCAATAAGCCTTTGCTTGAAACAACGTGTAAAGCTATGAACATTTTCCAACACCATGACGTACCCAAACAAAACCAAATCCTATTTAAACCAACATAAACGAACAATTGTTTTCCCAGTTATTCTTACCTTTTTACACACACACACACACACACACACACACACACACACACACACACACACACACACAAGAAAGAGAGAAAAAAAAAACAGAGAGAGAGAAGGAGAGAGGAGAGAGAGAGAGAGGGAGGGAGGAGGGAGGGAGAGAGATGGCTTTGGGTGGGGGTGTTGAGGAAAGTGTCAAGAGTAGGGTGTTTGCAACGTCGAACCGATTCTGCAAGGAGTTTGAAAACGGGGGGGGGGGGGGGGGGGGGGGGGGGGGGGGGGGGGATCAATCAACATCTCTCGAAAACTGACATAGCCAACAGAAAGAAGGGTATGCAGACCACAGAACAGAAAAATGTTTTATAAATTCGTAATGAAATATTTACACAGATTTACTTCTCATGCGCCACAAATTGGCACTCACCAAGAACTGCATGCTAACAGGGGGGGTCATAAATACAAATGTCTCTCCCATGAAAACCAATACATTTGAGTTTCAGAGAGGTCCCTAAAGTGCGCTTAAAATGTTATAAAGGGAAAAATCCTTTTACGTATACTAACAAAGATGAAAAGAATACAGAAGTAAAAGCAGCAGTACAAAGGTTAGGAGGAGAGAAGTGAAAGAAAAGGAGAGGAGGAGAAGAGGAAAAGGAAGTGAAAAGAAGTTTCAGTTTCAGTTTCGTCAAGGAGGTGGTACTGCGTGCGGACTAGTCCATATACGCTTCACCACATCCGGTAAGTTTTGAGACCACAGTACGCATAATTTGAAGCAGATGGACAAATGAAACGAAGGGATCGAAGACCAGAGAAGAGAGAGAGAGAGAGAGACAGAGAGAGAGAGAGAGAGAGAGAGAGAACAGAGAAACAGAGAAGACAGACAGAGAGATGGACAGAGAGAGAGCAGAGAGAGAGAGACAGAGAGCACAGAGACAGAGAACAGAGCCATGCACTGACTGAACTGACTGTGTTGTTACTGCACCTTAACAAACACCAAACTCCACATCAACGTAAAAAAGAAATGGAAAGAACCAGACGCAGTAAACGAGTTCATTTCAATTACTAAAAGACGTCCCGGTGCAATCCTGTGATTTGGCTTGAGGTCCCTGGCTCGTAAATGAGCTGCATTCGAAGAGACTGACTGAAAGTCTGGCTAACTTTTGTTCTTTTTTTCTTTTTGGGTGGGTGGGTGGGTGGGGAAGGGTTGGAGGGGGGGTTGGGGGCTGGGGGGAAGGGGTGTCCCATTTCCTGTTTCTGCTTCTTGATATAATGAACCTAAAACGAATGTTCGTAGAAAGAAAACAGGAGGAGAGGCAAAAACGAAACTTGGAAAAAAAGAGGACAATTAAAAGAAAGAAGTGGGGATTACAAGGAATTGGAGAAGGAAAAGGTGGGGGGAGCACAGAGAGGAGAGAGAGAGAGAGAGAGAGAGAGGAGGAGAGAGAGAGAGAGAGAGAGGAGAGAGAGAGAGAGAGAGAGAGAAATACACGTTGATCTCAAAATGTCACTGCGCACTTGACGGAACAAAATGTCACATTACCGCGACAAAAATACAAGAAGAAGTAGGCGCTATTAACGAGTTTCATTTCAGTTACTGTTAAGACGTCCCCATGCCATCGTGTGCCGCTGGTGATTTCCCTGGCTCGTAATAGGCTGCATTTGGAAGAGATTGAAAACGTGCCTGTCGGGGTTTTTTTTTTTCCCCCAGCGTTCCGCTTTTCTTAGTTCTGTGTCTTAGTGCGATTGGTTCAACGACAATTGCTGAAGGAAAAAATGGGAGAGGAAAATCGACGATAACAGAAAAAAAAACGGAAAACAAAACAAAAAAAAACAAATCAAAAACAAACAAACGAACAAACAAACAAATAAATGCAAAGCGGGAAAAGGACGAGTTGAAAGAAAGGCGAAAAACGAAGTGGAAGGAGAGAGAGGAGAGAGAGAGAGGAGAGAGAGAGAGAGAGAGAGAGAGAGAGAGAGCAATTTGGTATACTCACCAAGAGGGTAATAGGTTCGGTGTTCGTTCGTTCTTTGTTTTTACGTCTTTTCACCATAAGTGATATTAGACCAATAGGTAATAGGTCCTTGTGAACAGGGTGTGTGCGAAATATTTCCACACGCAACTAGCTTGGAACATCCTTTTTGGGGATGTTCTCCTTGTTTTGTTCTATTTGGCTCTCGTTTTCATTTTTGCCAGGCGATTTGGCGTCGTAAGCTGCATTCGTTTAGAGTTATGGGGCGTGTAATTATTTCAACATGGATGCCAGAGTTACCCTACTACTTTATGAGTTACTGTTCACGTTCATTGCATTATTTCTTTTCATAACAATCAAACATAGATAACGATTTGGTGTCGTAAACACCACATTCATTTGGGGTATGGGCCTGGTAAACTATTTCATGATGGGAACAAGAATTGCTTTTTCGTGTTAGTTATTTACTGTTTACTGTTCCATACTCGTCTAAGATTTCCTATCAAACTTTAAGTTCGCTTGAAAAACAAATTAAAGAAAAAAACACAGGGCTCTAAAATACCTCCTCTTTAGCACCTGTTCCACATCAATTCACTTGGTGCCAGACCTCATTCTCACTTTGACATTAATGTACAATTTTAAGTAAATCGAAATAACTTCTTGATACTCTATTTTCTCCATAAGGACAGACCAAACCAGGCTTCTCTTCTCTATGTCAAGCGCATTTCCCGCCCTAAATCTATAATGATAATAAAATAATAAAACACTGACAATGATGATAATAAAATAATTATTTATTAATATTATGGCGCTTAATCTTCGTCGTAAGTCCCAAGGCTTACAAATACATAAAAGGTTAAAGAAAACAAAAATAAAACCAATAAGAAGATTAAATATTGACAATACATAACATGCATCTACAAACAAGGGTGGCATACTGAACACACACACACATAATTATATATAATATATATATATATATATAGAATTATAAACAAGCTGGCTCTTATGTCTCAGATTATAGAAAATAGGGGGGGTGCGTGATAAACCTTCATATCCCTGAATATCCGCCCAGTGGTAGATGATTCTGCCTAAACTGACAGTATGCGCTTGAGTGGGGGTGAATGGGGAATGAACGATAAATGCTTCTCATCTCCGAAGCGGGAGACCATCTCCAATGGGAAGAAAGCTCACTAACATATAACTCCTGGTCAGATACCGATATTTCGAAAACCTGATTGTTTCTCTCAGTGAACGCGGAAAGTGGTAATTTGATCCTCTGCCCTTTTCGGTTTTAAAGAAGAATGCTAAGACCAGAAAAAGGCTGGTGTGCAATACCGTAGTATGTTTGTTGAGTTTTTCAAAAAAAACTAACCCAAAGGTGCCACCCTAAGAAGCAAAAGAAAATCATGAAAGAGCAAAAAACAAGCGACATTTTCTTGTGAAAAGTAGAGAAAATATAAAAAGATAAACCTCTTAAGACACAAGTGCTGAGGGCCAGTTCTTGGAAATGAATCCGCAAGGGACTAAAATACAATAAAACAATAAATTCCAAGGATAAGTACCGAGCACATTCCAGCAACTTACAGAGCAGCTAGGTGTTGCAATGACTGCAAGAAATATGAATTATAAACAAAGCTGCTTTATGTCTCAGATTGTAGAAATACAGAGGGCGTGATAAAGCCTACATATCTGCAGTGGTAGATGATTTGCCCTAACTGACAGTATGCGCTTGTCTCTCTC
>JADBJO010016271.1:21457-40998 GCA_016801955.1 Conus betulinus | reverse complement strand
CAAAAAAAAATGTTCAGGTTCGGAAATCGCAGTATTTATGTATAATTTTTTAAATGAAAACAATATCCAATCTGGATCCACATCTTGATACCAAAAAAACATCGTCAATACATCGAACGCACCTTACGCAACCACGAGTCCAAAAATCGCCGACGATCGATAATTTAACGCCGTCTTATCTCCATAGAAAATTCATTGTAAACGATATTCGTAGTAAACGTACTATTTTCACCCCACGACCTAGGACTAATCTCTTCATGACCTCCCTTACTTACTCGGGTGCCAGACTTTGGAATGAATTGTCCGATCATCTTAAGAACAGCTGTAGTTTGACATCTTTCAAAAAGGCTTACCACAAGACGTTATGGAAACATCTTTAAAATGCCGGCTTGGTTACTACTTTCGATTTCTAAGTACCTTTTCCCCAGTCCAAGTCAAATGCCATTTTCCGCTCACTAAAGCATGGTGTAAGTTTTGTGTGTTGTGTGTGTTGTGTGTTTGTGTGTGTGTGTGTGTTTTTTTAAACGAAACACCATTACATGTACCTGTATTGTTTGTTTTTTCTTCCTTTTGTTTGTTGCGATTCTTCTTCTCTCTCTCCTCTCTCCTCTTCTCCTCTCCTCTCTCTCTCTCTCTCTCTCTCTCTCTCTCTCTCTCTCTCTCTCTCTCTCTCTCTCTGTGGGCGTGTGCGCGTATCTTGTTTTGTCTCTCTCGTTCGCTCTCTCTCTCATCCTCCCTAGTGTGTTGTGTGTGGGGGTGTGCGTGCATGCCATGAACATACACCCATTAAATGTGTATTTGTCCTGCATGTTTTGAAGTATTACAGCTCATCTTTCGTAAATATTCGTATTCTCTAAAAAGCATATACAACTTTGCTTATCCCATTTACCTGGTAAAATAAAATTTCGTTCGTTCGTTCGCTGTTTAACTATTATTCTACTCGTTTTATCTATAGTGTTGTGTAATCCGTTTGTAGAGTTTATTGCGTAAATCAGTTTCAATCTATAATGAATGAATAGTTGTGTCAAATTCGTCTTGAAAATAGGCTATTTAAAACGTGTGTCATATTTTATAACACAAATTTCTGATTGTTTGCCCCCTAGCATTTTAATCCAGTTCCAATAACTGTTTCCAGGTTTTGTTTGTTTTTTTTTTTTTTTAATCAGACTCGGCTTTCAATATAGTACCTGATAATTTTAGTTCAATCCTAAGGTTATAAATACTATAAGGAGAGATCCAACGACACAAAGCTTGAAACAGGTTTAGTGACCTATATTCACAACTCGATTACTCATAAACAGATCAACAGTTGGATAATATAACATAGAATGAATATATATATCTTCTTAAAACCGAAAAGGCAGAGGAGTCAAATTACCACTTTTCCGCGGTCACTGAGGAGAAAAACAATCAGGTTTCGAAATACGGTATCTGACCAGGAGTTATATGTTAGTGAGCTTTCTCCCCATTGGAGATGGTCTCCCCCTTCGGAGACGATAAGCTTGCTGAAGGTTCATTTTGAGAAGCATTTATTATTCCCCATTCCCCCACTCAAGCACGGTACTGTCAGTTAGGCAGAATCAATCTACCACTGCAGATACGAAGGCTTATCACCCCCCTATTTCTACAATCTAAGACATAAGAGCAAGCTTTGTTTATAATTCTATATATATATATATATATATATATATATATAGACCTACATATATATATATATATATATATATATATATATATATATATATATATATATATATATATATATAATGCTGAAACAATTAAGTAGTGGGGGACAGTTTGAGCTCCTTCTATCAGGCAGACGATTTTGGTGTCCCAGAGCTAACGCTGATGCGCACAAAAAAAGAGCTTTGTGTTCAACAAAACAACAGCGTGTAAGACCAAAGGCGGTGGATCACCTGTGACATAAACATGTGCGCGGGTGTGTATGTCTGTGAGCAAAGCGGGCCCGAAAGTATAGAGGCTGGAGTGGGTGTGTGTGGTGTGGGTGTGTGTGTGTGTGTGTGTGTGTGTGTGTGTGTGTTGTTGTGTGTCCTGCGAGCAGTGAGGGAACAGAAATGTTGCGGAATATGTTCCCTTATCTTAATGATTGTAATGAGAACTAACCCACCTCCTCTCTCCACGCCGTTCATCGTCATCCCCTCCTCCCTCTTCTCTCTCCTCTCCACCTCCTCTCTCTCTCCCCTTCTCCAACTCTCGTTCACTCTCTGTGTGTCTCTCTCTCATATGTCCACATGTATGTGAGATAATTTATGGCCTGGCTGGATGACATGCTTTATTTGCCACTACCAAAAAGGAGATAAAGATTGAAATTCCGCATTTTGGTGATACACGCGTGTTGTTTTTATTATTGTGAAATACGTTTTGGAGTTTTCAGTGTCATAGTCTGTAACTATAAATATGGTATTGTCTTAACGTTGTAGAGGCAGACTGGGTCACGAATGTAAGTTTCTCTTTAAGAGGAGATAATAAAGTGTTCTGCTCTCTGCTCAAGAGGATTACGGACCGCTTAGCCAGGTATGATGTCACCAGAAGCTTCCTGCACGTCTCTGCCTCAGGAACAACGTGTATTCCCCAAGGGTATGCAAAGTCCGCTTTGGACACCATGCCCTACCCAAGTCAGATTTCCTTCAAGAATCAGTTGAAAGAATCCTTGATAGAATGCAAGTCAGGATATTGTGTGGAAGTGCAGAGACACATATAGTGCACTCACACAAAGGGAGCGGAGTAGACTTCACGAGACGCTTTATGACCTTTTCCAGACTGGTGGATTATTTTCATTTTGAGGCCATCCTCTCCTTTCAGAGAGTATCCTCAAGACGAGCTAGTACAAGTATTTCTTTGAAGAAGAGAGAAAATGGCTGCTTTGCATACCATTGCACGCACATTACCCCATCTGATCCAGTAAAAACGAAGAAACCGCAGGTTCAAAAGGAAATCCTCCCCCCAATCACCCCTTCCTGACCCAGGTCAAAACCCAGGGACGTGAGCAACAGAACAGCATACTCTGATGTTGTAGTCAATCTCTCAGATTTTCTTCTTCACAGAGGAACAAACCAAAGTCCTTCTCTGGGACCTAAATTCTGCCCCACCCCTCAGACTCTTGATCATCAGCAACTGAATAAGATATAGAAGAAGGATGCAGGAAGCTACGACTCAAAGAATTCTTTTATGACCCAGATAATCCTGAGGAGTATGTGCACACCAAATTTTACAAGGCAGACAGGATTCCCAACCTCCTTCTGGACGTGACAAAGCTCTTGCATGCTACTGCAATATCTTATAGGATCACGCAGCAAACCCATACCCAAACAACCACGTGACATCTGAAGATAAAAAGAAGAACAAGCCCTTGCGTGAACTTCAAAAGATGGTTAGGGACAGAATCATCCGTGTCAGCTCGGCTGACAAAGGTGGTGCCACAGTGATACAGAACACTTCAGATTACATTCGTGAAGCAACAACAGCTGAACAACACGTCCATTATACCAAGCCGTCAAGCAGGACCCCTACATTTCAGATAGCTAAAGCCTCAAACAAGATTGTTGGAAAAACTCCACTCGGTAGGACACCTAGGCGAGAAGACATACAAATGGGCCGGTCACTGAGCCAAGGAAAGTTCAGAACTCCCGTATTTTACCACCTTCCCACAATCCACAAAACCTTGATAGATCCCCCTGTCGAACCCATCGTTTTCTGGTGTTCAAGGACTACGGAAAAACTCTCCAACTTGTGGATCCTTGGCTTGCTGGACTTGTGCACAATCTTTGGGCCTAGCTACAATTCAAGACTCTACTCATATGTTAAGAATCATTGAAAAATGGAACAATGTACACGGACCCTTCCATAAATGCTTTGCTAGTGACCATAGATGTAGTAGGGTTATATACCAACCACATCCCCCACCATGACATGTATGGCGGCCTTTGCACCACTATCTCGACAACAACCCTCTCCCTCACGCTCCCACCCTACTCAGGCTATACTCCAAGCAGTCGAACATGTCCTTAACAACAACTTTTTTCTGTTTTGAAGATCAAATGTACCACCAGATATCGGGCACTATGGCCCTCCCATGGCCCCATTTACCAATCTTTTTTCATGGGACTTGCTCAAGCGGAACTGCTTACAATACCTTCCCGTTGTTCAGTAGTTAGTGGGGCGTTTTATTGACGATATAATTTTCCCGGTTTGGGAGTTTGCATGGTCCTGAACATTCACACAGTACCTTAACACAGTCTCATCCCACCATTAGTTCACCGCAGCTCTTCTGCATTCTCTCCCTTTCTAGATATCTCTTGAAATAGAAGATGGTAAATCCAAACGTTTGTATTGGCCACCCACTGACGTTCATTCCCACCACCCTTACACCCAACCAACCCTCGCCCATCAAAAAAAATCTCCCATACAGTCTCTTTCTCTCTTGAAACGTCTGTGTTCCAAAGCCGCCTGACTTTGATGGTCACGATGCACCCAACTGTTTAACAGCTCGTGAAACTCGTGGCTACAAGGGGACAGTGCCTTGATGTTCTGCCGTTGGATAAAGTCAAATGTTACCAAGACGTTAACCACTTGTCGTAAAACCCAAACAGCCAGACACTGAGCGCCCATCCAGTAATTACTACTCACAACCCGCCATCCTCCATCTGCAAATGGTTCCAAGAGCGACATCCAATCCTACAGTCCAGTCTGCGACTCCCAAAAGGGCTATTCCTGATCCCCCAATCCAGGGGGAAAGGAATAGCCGCAACCTTAGAAGAAATTTCTGATGCCTTCTGCTCTGCCTATATGCCAGTCAGAAAAAAAAACAGGGCTGCTTTCCATGTAAGAAAAAAATTGTGTTGTCTGTAAGCAACATCTTGTCCAGACAGGTTCCTTTACAGTGCGAAAACTGGGACGAATCCTTTTCGATTCGGCATCCTGGATTTTGAAAACCACTAATTTGATCGCTTACTCTTTTGCAACATTCCCACAGACACCAGGATGTTGGAGAGACCAAAAACTCCCTTTACAACGCCGATTTTAACAACTGCAGTTCTGCACCCTCTGGCCATGTTTTGACGCCATATAGTAGAACATAATGAGCTGGACAGTGGTGGAGGGATGTGTGCTGGGGTGAGATCCAGTGCCACACGGACATTCGTTCGTGTGTGGGCAATCTTAATTCGGTTGAGGTGGCTCAGCAGTCCGGCAGGGCCAGTTCTCATCTGAGAGGATTGTTTGCTGGTATCTCTGGAGCTGATGGATTGGATCAGGCACCACTGTCTGCAACCCAGCCTTCTCTTCCCCTGGCTTTGGTATTGGTTGTGGATGAGGAGTTTTGGCCTCTCTGTAGGTCACCGGGTGGCTGAACTGCTCCATATTGCTGCCTGCCTTGGACAGCGCGTCAGCCTTCTCCTTCCCAGTGATCCCACAGTGGGATGGAATCCAATGGAGTACAATGGTGGATCGTCTTGAAAGATCGTGGCGGGCTTTTTTTATGTTGTTTTTTTTTCTCAGCGGCTGTTCGCTTCTGTTGCTCTGAAGTCCCTGCAGCAGAGATCTGCAGTCGGTGAAGAAAGCAATCCTGGGTTGATTTGATTTGTGAAACTTGTACACACCACGGATCAAACTCAGCGATCCTTGATTTGTTCATCACACCAAAGCATGAGAGCATGGCTTTCCAAAGGGAGGAGGCCATGAGCATTTAAAAGCGAGAAATACACGGACTGGAACTGGAATGGTGAAATTCCGGTACAGCCAGCCTTATAATATTATTGATATTTTTTTTATTCCAGTTTCGTCTTTAACTCATTGGTACTATATTGTATATATAGGTAGATAGAATCTGATACTATAAGAGAAATGTATAGCGTTCCTTCGTCCAAAGACTTGGAATGACTTACAGCGGTGACAGCCCTGATGTGTCCTTTGCAGTCGCTGGGCTATACGCAACATCATCTGTCTCTACTCTGCGTCCCCCAAAATCTTTAATTTTACGAAAATGCGGACGGATTTTTTTTCTGCCTAGTACAAACCAGATCTAAAACCAATGCGCTCAGAAACTGCCTTCGGCGTGGAAAAGTGACCGACAAAATCAAAAACGCGTTCTTTCCCTTAACACTGGCATTGCACTGTAGGCGGGACACGGATGGTTTAAGTTCAAAAGGAATGCATCTGCACTGAACAGCAAACTTCAAGAGAAAAGCCGCCGTATGTGCGGACGGCAGTAATCAAAGCTAGAGTGTGAGGCAAATCCGGATCTGCCGCACTTCAGGACAGAAAGGGGTTAAAGATTCGAAAAAATAGATAATAGATACATACCAGCCGTGACCCAGCCTGTCCGCTCCACGAGACTCTTTCATCTCAATGTTGATTATGGTGATTCATGCTTAACAGACAAAATAGAACCTCAAGGAGTCCCCCCCCGCCGCTCATTCCGACACCCCGTTCCCACATTGCCACAGCCCTGTCGCCCGCCATAGCAAAAGTAAGAATAGTAAAACGTGTATCAGATGTCAAGCTTTCTTCTCGTCTTATTCTTCTTTGAGTCTCTAGCTGTTTCCAAGTACGTAATGCGTGTGACGTCAGTTATTGTCCCTTTCCGATCAATAAACTTGATTGGCATTCGTGGCGGTGATGTGTAACTGGCTGCCTGCTGCGTCGTTGTGTGTGTGTCGTGTGTGTGTGCGTGGCTGTGTGGTGGGTGTGACGGAGGGAGAGAGAGATTTTGGAACCCACACAAAGTCTCTTGTTCCAAGTACATGGGCGTATTTCGGACATAAACTACTTCAATAACATCTGGTTTTACATTCTTGTCAGATGAATGGCCTCCCCTTAGTCGGACTTACACATGACAAACGTTAGACAAGAAAAGCTGGGTTGTGAGCTACGCTGTATAGCCCTCTCCGCTTTTCTCATTCGGTGACCGACGGCACCGCGCCAAGGTGCTGGCACACCTTGTTGTGAACAACAGGTTCGGGCAGGCAGGGCAGCCAACATGGCGGCGTTGTGAGGGCGCGAACAACGATCAACTGTTGACGTGGTTTTCGTTCAGCCGTTGTCTCACTCACTCGGGCAACCAGGCCTCCGCCGTGAAGGTGAGTGCTGTTGAATGCTCTGTGGATCGTCAGGCCCAGCACTCACCCTAGGTCCCAGGACAGGCCACAGTGAGATGACTGCACCGTGTGTCTGGGGCCCTGTTCACCGTGTTCACCCCCCTGTCAGTTGGTGTGTGTGGTGGTGGTGTGCCAGGAGCCCTGGCCCGATTGAAAGGTGGCCGTTCACACACTGGGCTCAAAGCGCGCTGGTGATTTATGAGGGTTGGATGAAGCTCTAAAGCATTTATAAATTATGGAAGAACCCGTTTTCATTCATTGTAGGCCTACGTTGAGTTCAGATACACCGAGACATGTACATTGTGGTGAGAGTGACGTTTTTGTGGTGCGCTGTTTCTTTGTTTTGCTTTTTAGTGGTGTAGTTTTTTGCATGAAGTGGGGGCGGGGGGATTGTGCTGAGAGTGACGTTGTGTGTGTGTGTGTGTGTGTGTGTGTGTGTGTGTGTGTGTGTGTGTGTGTGTGTGTGTGTGTGTTCTTTAAGTAGTGTATTATTTGCATGAAGTGGAGACAGTGCTTACTATGATGGTATGCGCGCGCGCGCGCGCGCGCGCACACACACACACACACACACACACACACACACACACACACACACACACACACATGTATACTCTCTCCACCCTCTCTCTCCATCCTCTCTCTCCCTCATTGTCACTCACTCCCCTCTCTCTCTCTCTCTCTCTCTCTCTCTCTCTCTCCCTCCCTCCCTCCCTCCCTCCCTCCCTCTCTTTCTCTGTGTGTCTGTCTGTCTGTCTCTCTCACACACACACTTTCTCTCTCAGGCACACACACGCGCACGCACGCGCGCGGGCAAGTACTCACACACACACACACGCGCGCGCGCGCGCACGCACGCACGCACGCACGCACGCAAGCACGCACTCAAACTTGCGCACGCGATCACACTGAATGACATGCATACACATTTATTACATATATCGTTATATGCACTCTTTCTCTCTCTCCCTCTCTCTCTCTCTCTCTGTCTGTCTGTCTCTCTCTCTCTCTCTCTCTCTCTCTCTCTCTCTCTCTCTCTCACACACACACACACACACACACACACACACACACACACACACACACACACACACACACACACACACACACACACACACACACACACACACATGCGCATGTCATCCAGGGTCCAGTCATTAGACTTCTGTGTATTGACGTGACCTTGACTTTTGTTCCCTGACCTTGACTTGCAACAAAAAAAAAAAACCTCCTCCTTCTCCTCCTCCCCCTCCTCCTCCTCATCATCATTATAATCATCATCATCATGAACTTCATCGTCATGTGAGGCCTTATAGCGAGGTTCACCGTGCTGTACGATAGCCAGGGGAGACAGAAAATAAAGGGAAGGACAGCTGCTGTATTCACTGTGAACAAATTAATAGCCAGGCGAGACAGAAAATAAAGGGAAGGACAGCTGCTGTATTCACTGTGAACAAACTAATAGCCAGGAGAGACAGAAAATAAAGGGAAGGACAGCTGCTGTATTCACTGTGAACAAACTAATAGCCAGGAGAGACAGAAAATAAAGGGAAGGACAGCTGCTGTATTCACAGACATAACACACACAGTCTGACTTCAGTGTGAACAAACTAAGTCAAGCGATAACGTTGAGAACTGATGAACAGCAGAGAGACGACAGTGAAACCACAGCTGTTCCCTCGGAATAAAAGAGATCAACATTTTTCATCTGATCTGAGATTTTACAGTAGACAGATTTTTAACAAAATTTCCGGTGTGTTTTCAGGTGTAGTGTAAAGGTTTGTGAGTTGATCTCAGCATGATGACAGCCCAGATACAGCCCTTTGCGGTCGGCTGGGCTTTAAACAATATCACTTACCTACTTACTCCCTCAGAATAGTGCATTGGATGTGAGGGTATCTCCTTTTTCAACCTTTAACATTATTTTTTCATTCCCATTTTCCTCACTTCTGAATAGCCAAGCTGTATTTTTTGTCATAGTTTCTTTTGTTCTAACCTTCAATATTATGTGGAATGCACCTAACACGCATCAAATAATCGCCTTTTTTTTCTTTCTTTTTTCTTGGAATGCACGCACATCAGCCCTGATGTTTGTCTTCCCTGATAATGGGGCTACACTGTCCACACCATGACATGACATGACTGGAGCTGACTGACACACACCATGACATGACTGGAGCTGACTGGCACACACCATGACATGACTGGAGCTGACTGACACACACCATGACATGACTGGAGCTGACTGACACACCATGACATGACTGGAGCTGACACACACCCATGCCATGACTGGAGCTGACTGACACACACCATGACATGACTGGAGCTGACTGACTGGAGCTGACTGACACACACACCATGACATGACTGGAGCTGACTGACACACACCATGACTGGATGATATGACGAGAGCTGGAGCTGACACACACAATGACATGACTGCAGCTGACCGACACTGGACACCCATGACATGACTGGAGCTGACCGACACACACCATGATGATGACTGGAGAGCTGACTGACACACACCATGACATGACTGGAGCTGCACTGACTGACACACACATGACATGACTGGAGCTGACTGACACACCATGCATGGACATGACTGGAGCTGACTGGAGCTGACTGACACACACCATGACATGACTGGAGCTGACACACCATGACATGACTGGAGCTGACTGACACACCATGACATGACTGGAGCTGACTGACACACACCATGACACCATGGTATGACTGACTGGAGCTGACTGACACACACCATGACATGACTGGAGCTGACTGACACACCATGACATGACTGGAGCTGACTGACACACACCATGAAATGACTGGAGCTGACTGACACACACCATCACATGACTGGAGCTGACTGACACACACCATGACATGCGTGAGCTGACTGACACACCCATGACATGACTGGAGCTGACTGACTCTCCATGACATGACTGAAGCTGACTGACGCACACCATGACATGACTGACTGGAGCTGACTGACACACACAATGACATGACATGAAACTGACTGACACACACCATGACATGACTGAGACACACTGACTGACACTGACTGACACACCATGACATGATGACGTGACTGAGAGCTCACATACACCCATGACATGACTGGAGCTGACTGACACACACCATGACATGACTGGAGCTGACTGACACACACCATGACATGACTGGAGCTGACTGACACACACCATGATGACTGGGAGCTGACTGGCACACACCATGACATGACTGGAGCTCACTGACACACACCATGACTGACGTGACTGGAGCTGACTGACACACACCATGACATAACTGGAGCTAACTGACACTGACCATGCCATGACTGACTGAGCTGACTGACACACACCATGACATGACGTGACTGGAGCTGACTGACACACACCCATGGCATGACTGGAGAGACTGACTGACACACACCATGACATGACTTGAGCTCCCTGACACACTGTGACATAACTGGAGCTGACTGACACACACATGACATGACTGGAACTGACTGAACAACCATGACATAACTGGAGCTGACTGACACACACCATGACATGACTGGAGCTCACTGACACACCATGACATGAACTGGAGCTGACTGACACACACCATGACATGACTGGAGCTGACTGACACACACCATGACATGACTGGAGCTGACTGGAGCTGACTGACACACACATGACATGACATGAGCTGAGCTGACTGACACATAACATGACATGACTGGAACTGACTGACACACACCATGACATGACTGGAGCTGACTGACACACACCATGACATGACTGGAGCTGACTGACACACACCACGACATGACTGGAGCTGACACACACACCATAACATGACTGGAGCTGACTGACCACACACCACCATGACATGACTGGAGCTGACTGACATGACACCACACACACATGACATGACTGGGGCTGACTACACCACACACCACGACATGACTGGAGGAGGAGCTGACTAACTCATACCACACATGACATGACTGGAGCTGACTGACACACACACCATGACATGACTGGAGCTGACTGACACACACCATGACATGACTGGAGCTGACTGACACACACCATGACATGACTGAGCTGACTGACACACACCATGACATGACTGGAGCTGACTGACACTCACACATACACATGACTGGAGCTGACATGACTGAGCTGACACACACACCATGACATGACTGGAGCTGACTGACACACACCATGACATGACTGGAGCTGACTGACACACACCATGACATGACCACATGACCTGACATGACTGTGCTGACTGACACACACCATGACATGACTGGAGCTGACTGACACACACCATGACATGACTGGAGCTGACTGACACACACCATGACATGATCTGGAGCTGACTGACACACACCACCATGACATGACTGGAGCTGACTGACATGACACACCACATGACTGGAGCTGACTGACACACACCATGACATGACTGGAGACATGACTGACATACACACACCATGACATGACTGGAGCTGACTGACACACACCATGACATGACTGGAGCTGACTGACACACACACACCGTGACATGACTGGAGCTGACTGACACACACCATGACATGACTGACTGAACTGACATGACTGACACACACCATGACATGACTGGAGCTGACTGACACACACCATGACATGACTGGAGCTGACTGACACACCCATGACATGACTGGAGCTGACTGACACACCATGACATGACTGGAGCTGACTGACACACACCATGACATGACTGGAGCTGACTGACACACCATGACATGACTGGAGCTGACTGACACACACCATGACATGACTGGAGCTGGACACACCATGACTGACTGACACCATGACATGACTGGAGCTGACTGACACACACACCATGACATGACTGGATGACTGACTGACACACCATGACATGACTGGAGCTGACTGACACACCATGGCATGACTGGAGCTGACTGACACACCATGACATGACTGGAGCTGAATGATACACCATGACATGACTGGAGCAGACTGACACACACCATGTCATGACTGGAGCTGATCCACACACACCACCAGCACAAGGCAGGCAGACACAAGGGCCTCACCATCTGCTCTGTGACCGGCAGAGGTCCCTCACACCAGCAGAAGGCAGGCACACACAAGGGCCTCACCATCTGCTCTGTGACTGGCAGAGGTCCCCTCACACCCAGCAGCACGTGCGTTGTTGCAGCTGCTAGGGTCAGACCACCACCATCGTCATGAGCAAGGCAAAGAAGCGAGTGAGGGTGATGCCGGCGATCCGGGAGGAATCGAACCTGCGGACCACCAGGATCCCCGTGCACATCATCCCTCCAGGGGCCGGGGTGGCGGGGGCCCCTCTGCCGGGCTCCATGATCATCCAGAATTTGCCTGACGCTCCGCGGACCCCGCCCCCCCAAGGTGACTCCCCTGATCCCAGTCACAGTGTGCACAGCCTTTCTGCACTGTCCCCCCCCCCCCCACCACCACCACCACACACACACACACACACACACACACACCACAACACACACACACACACACACACACACACACACACACACACACACACACACACACACACACACACACACACACACACACACACACACACACACACACACACACACACACACACACACACACACACACACACACACAACACACACACACACACACACACACACACACACACACACACACACACACACACACACACCACACACACACACACACACACACACACACACACACACACACACACACACACACACACACACACACACACACACACACACACACACACACACACACACACACACACACACACACACACATGACACACACACACTTAACTTCCAAAAGGTAGGGATTCTGAGAATACAGTTTGGAAAGAGGGAGTCAAGTCAAAGTGTAAACAAAAAAAAAAAAAAAGCTATATCCAGATATGACCTTATTGCGATCGGCTGGGCCATGATCATTGCGCTTTTAAACAAACACAGCGTGTAAGAAGAGGCGGTGGATCACCTGTGACATAAGCATGTGCGCGGGTGTGTATGTCTGTGAGCAAGCGGGAAAGTATAGATGCTGGAGTGTGTGTGTGTGTGTGTGTGTGTGTGTGTGTGTGTGTGTGTGTGTGTGTGTGTGTGTGTGTGTGTGTGTGTGTGTGTGTGTGTGTGTGTGTGTGTTGTGTGCATGTCCTGGAGCAGTGAGGAATAGAAATGTCTGGAATATGTCTTATCTTAATGATTTTTAATGATAAATCACCTCTCTCTCTCTCTCTCTCTCTCTCTCTCTCTCTCTCTCTCTCTCTCTCTCTCTCTCTCTCTCATACGTGCACACATGTATGTATATATAATTATGAGTGGCTGAGTGCATGCTTTATTTGCACTACCAAAAAGGAAAAAAGATTAAAATTCCCATTTTGGTGATACACGCATGTTTTATTGTTTGAAAGTAATTTTAATCTTCAGTGTCACGTTTGTAACTATAAATATGTATGTCTTAACTTTTAGGGCAGCGGTCACGAATGTAATTTCTCTTTTAACGAGAGATAATAAAGTTTTCTGAATCTGAATCTGAATCTGAATCAGTCAATTTCAGCTGGTTCTTCTTTCCCAGATTACTTGGGCCAACCACACTTGGGTTAGCTAGGTACTCAATGTTAACTAGTTAGCTAGGTACTCAATGGTAGCTAGGTACTCTCAATGTTAGCTAGGTACTCAGTGTTAGCTAGGTACTCAGTGTTAGCTAGGTACTCACAGCTAGGTACTCAGTGTTAGCAAGGTACTCAGTTAGGTAGTCAATTAGTTAGGTACTCAGTGTTAGCTAGGTACTCAGTGTTAGCTAGGTACTCAATGTTAACTAGGTACTCAGCTAGGTACTCAGTGTTAGCTAGGTACTCAGTGTTAGTACTCAGTGTTAGCTAGGTAGGTACTCAGTGTTAGCTAGGTACTCAGCTAGGTACTCAGTTAGCTAGGTATTCAGCTAGGTAGTCAATGTTAAGGTACTCAATGTTAGCTAGGTACTCAGTTAGCTAGGTACTCAGTGTTAGCTAGGTACTCGGTTTTAGCTAGGTACTCAGCTAGGTAGTCAATGTTAGCTAGGTACTCAGTGTTAGGTACTCAGTGTTAGCTAGGTACTCAGTGTTAGCTAGGTACTCAGTGTTAGCTAGGTACTCAGTGTAAGTTACTCAGTGTTAGCTAGGTACTCAGTGTTAGCTAGGTACTCAGTGTTAGCTAGGTACTCAGCTAGGTACTCAATGTTAGCTAGGTACTCAGTGTTTGCTAGGTACTCAATGTTAGCTAGGTACTCAGTGTTAGCTAGGTACTCAGGTCAGACTCAATGTCTGAGCAGCGCGTTGATCTAATACCTAGGTCATCTTAAATTCTTACATTCTTAGTCATTAAATTCATTTATCCATCAGCTTTAAATCATGCGCAGTGTGGTCTCAAAACAACGTATGTGGTGTAGCGTATATAGACTTGTCCGCACGCAGTGACACCTCCTTGATGAAACTGGAACTGATTTGGCTCCACCGAGACACCCTGAAAACCAAATTCATGACAGAGCAATGTAATGTGATTATGTAAATGATGACATGTCGTATCTACCGCAGAAGGCAATTATCATGACCCACGGTTGTTTCGGAAGTGGGTTTTTTGGTTGTTGTTATTTATTTGTTTTTTTTTTCAATACAGAGTACACTGTGTGAGAGCATTTTGTCCCCCCTTCCTTCCCTCCCCCCCCCCCCCCCCCCCCCCCCCCCACCCCCCTCCAGCTTTAACCAAGGGTGAAATCCGTAAGCAGATAACTATAATCTTCTCAAGCTTGGTTAGACTGCTTTCTTATAATTCTGTCATTATCATCATAAGTAGTAGTAGTGGTAGTAGTAGCAGTAGTGGTAGTGGTAGTAGTAGCAGTGGTAGAATTTTCATGATCGTGTTTGGAATTATACGGGTTAGTCCATGGTTTTATTACAGTGTTTCGTGACCTACCCCCCCCCCCCCCCCCCCCCCCCCCCCCCCCCTTTTTTTTTTTTTTTTTTGCCTCATATGTATTCCATGCCAATGTTTGTTTGCATCATTATCACCCCCCCCCCCCCCCCCTTTTTTTTTTTTTTGCCTCATATGTATTCCATGCCAATGTTGTTTGTTTGCATTATTATCACCCCCCCCCCCCCCCCCCCCCCCCCCCCCCCGCGCGGGTGAAGGTCACTCCCAGCCAGCGTCACCATGACAACGTGGAGCAGGTGGTGGCCGACTACCTGCACTTCTCCCCGCTACGGCAAGGTACTTCCGGTCAGCCACGGGTTCGCTCCCCTGGCCTGCCCGTGCTGCACGGAGCGGAACCGCCAGAACCTGCACCACATGAAGGAACGTTCCCGGCGTCCTGCCCCGGACCCCGACCCCGAGCAACTTCCGGCCCCCATTTCCGCCCCTGACACCGGCCCGGCCACCCGCCGCCCCGAGGGCCCGCCCGAGTTGCCCACCGCCAGCCCCCGGCGGACGGCGGGTGACGTGGCCACAGACCCCGGACCTTTCCCGGCCTCCTGGATGACCTACCAGCCCATGCCTTACGCGCAGACCGTCCTCAACCCCGAGTTCAACCGCGCCTCCATGCTGGAAAGCTACGAGCGGGACCGGAAGCAGTACGAGGACGCCAGCATGGCGTACGTTTCCGGCCGGGTCCTGGACGCCAGCACCAAGTACACCTGGCCATGAAGAAGCTGGAACGCTCCCTGGACAACTTCTCCCTGTCCCAGGAGGAGCCGGATCTGTATGAGCCCTGAACAACTTCCCTGTCCTAGGAGGAGCCGGATCTGTATGAGCCCTGAACAACTTCTCCAGTCCCAGGAGGAGCCGGATCTGTATGAGCCCTGAACAACTTCTCCAGGTCCCAGGAGCAGCCGGATCTGTATGAGCCCTGAACAAGTCCTCCCTGTCCCAGGAGGAGCCCGATCTGTATGACCCCTGAACAACGTCTCCCTGTCCTGAGAGGAATCCGGTCTGTATGACCCCTGAACAACTTCTCCCTGTCCTGAGGGGAATCTGATCTGTCCGATCCCTCAACGGCACTGTGATAGGAAACACACTGAGAAGGGGAAGGGACGAGGAGGGAGATGGGATGGAAGATGGGGGTAGCGGATGGGGGGATGGGGGCGGGTTACCAGCTAAATTTACATAGCTGTTCAGACAATTGCAGGAAAACGGTATTATGTTTTTGCTAGTCAACGTTCACAGACAAAAAGTCACCAACACCCCATTCACGGGTCAACGTTCACAGACATAGTCACCAACACCCCATTCACGGGTCAACGTTCACAGACATAGTCACCAACACCCCATTCACTGGTCAACGTTCACACACATAGTCACCAACACCCCCATTCACGGGTCAACGTTTTCGCATTCGTGTTACTTGCGCTTCAATTTGTCAGGAAATATATGGATGATTGATTGATCAGAGATGTAGATTTTGTCGTCAGGAAATGTATGATTGATTCATTAATCGGAGATGTAGATTTCATCGTCAGGAAATGTACGATTAATTGATCAGAGATGCAGATTTCGTGACAGTAAATGTGTGATTGATTGATTGATCAGAGATGTAGATTTCGTTGTCAGGAAATGTAGATGGTTGATTGATTGATCAGAGATGCTGATTTGGTTGACAGTAAATCATAAATGTGTGATTGATTGATTGATCAGAGACGTAGATTTGGTTGTCCGGAAATGTATGATTGATTGATTGATCAGAGATGCAGATTTGGTCGTCAAGAAATGTATGATTGATTGACTGATCAGAGATGTAGATTTCGTTGTCAGGAAATGTATGATTGATTGACTGATCAGAGATTGAGATGTAGATTTGGTCGTCAAGAAATGTATGATTGATTGATCAGAGATGTAGATTTGGTCATCAGAAAATGTATGATTGATTGAGTGATCAGAGATGTAGATTTGGTCGTCAAGAAATGTATGATTGATTGATTGAACAGAGATGTAGATTTCGTTCTCAAGAAATGCATGATTGATTGATTGGTCAGAGATGTTGATTTGGTTGTCAGGAAATGTATGATTGATTGATTGATCAGAGATGTAGATTTGGTCGTCATCTGCCTTTCGTCTTCTTCACGTCAGACTGACCAGTCACTTGAGCAACAAACCACGCAGAGAATGGCGTCAGATTTGACCAATGACTGAAGTACAAACAATACAGAAAATGAAGGAGGTTAGGTATTGTGGTCTGCTGTTTGTGTACATTGATACCCCCTCTTCATGCCCTTTTTTCTTTTACTTCTTCTTCTTCTTCTTCTCCTCCTCCTCTCCTCCTCCTCCTCCTCCTCCTTTCTTTCCTCCTCCTCCTCCCCCCCCTCCTCCTCCTCCTCCTCTTCTCCTCCTCCTCCCTCCTCCTCTCCTCTCTTCCTCTCTTCTCTCTCCTCCTCCTCTTCCTCCTCCTCCTTCTTCTACTAATTCTACTTTTCTTCTTCTTCTTCTTCTTTCTTCTCTTCTTCTTCTTCTTCTTTGTTGTTACCTGCTTTGTGTTTTTGTCGATTACTTCTGCGCACAATCTGATGAAGAAAAGAAAGAAAACTACACAAGGACTTAGGTCCTCGATGTGCAGGCTTAGGTAGTGAGGACAGAGTTGAGCGTTTGTGGTCAGTCCTTGATGCTTAGGAGGACAGAGCAGAGGGTTTTTGTGGTCAGTCCTTGATGCCTTCCACACCGGACTTCTGACTTCTGTGTTTGACACAGCCACCCCTCGGTGTCTTCTGTGTTTGACACAGCCACCCCTCAGTGTCTTCTGTGTTTGACACAGCCACCCCTCAGTGTCTTCTGTGTTTGACACAGCCACCCCTCAGTGTCTTCTGTGTTTGACACAGCCACCGTTCGGTGTCTTCTGTGTTTGACACAGCCACCCCTCAATGTTCTGTGTTTGACACAGCCACCCCTCAGTGTCTTCTGTGTTTGACACAGCCACCCTTCTGTAGTGTTTGACACAGCCATCCCACAGCCCCCCCTCAGTGTCTTCTCTGTGTTTGACACAGCCACCCTTCAGTGTCTTCTGTGTGGTTGACACAGCCACCCCTCAGTGTCTTCTGTGTTTGACACAGCCACCCCTTCGGTGTCTTCTGTGTTTGACACAGCCACCCCTCTGTCTTCTGTGTTTGACACAGCCACCCTTCGGTGTGTCTTCTGTGTTTGACACAGCCACCCCCTCGGTGTCTTCTGTGTTTGACACAGCCACCCTTCGGTGTCTTCTGGGGAACAGCCACCCTTCGGTGTCTTCTGTGTGGACACAGCCACCCTTCGGTGTGTCTGAGTTGCACAGCCACCCCTCGGTGTCGTCTGTGTTGGGCACAGCCAACCCTCTGTGTGTCGTTTGTTTGGGAATCATGTGTGGACAATCATGAAGAGAAGAGATGCATGTCCACCCTCCACTGTACCCTGTAGAATGGTGTTGGACAGAGTCATGGGGAGATACATGTCCACCCTCCACTGCACCCTGTAGAATGGTGTTGGACAGAGTCATGAAGAGATACATGTCCACCCTCCACTGTACCCTGTAGAATGGTGTTGGACAGAGTCATGGGGAGATACATGTCCACCCTCCACTGTACCCTCTAGAATGGTCTTGGAGAGATACGGATTTGGAAACCTTAATCATGATTAGGCCATTGCCCCTCATGAAGGGATACATATATACAAACATTTGTCCAATCTAACATTTGTAAACAATGACATCGTTCATAACACACTTAGCAGTAATGTTAAGAAATGAGAATACACCGCAACTTAAAAGCCTTGTAAATATAAAAAATTGAAGTAGTGTAAATATAGATTGACAATTTTTCTGACTGTTTTCTCATGTATGCACGTCACGAGCAATACTATTTTAAACTGACTTTGGGCCTTATCATATTTCGACGGTATGTATGTTGCTCTTAAGTCATCTAAAATAGTAAGCATAAAATCAAATGCACTTCATTTTCTTTCTCTTTGACAAAGTGGACATATTAAATCGTTTTCACTGCATTTTCTATAACGGTTACGATGTACTGTAATTTCGGAAATGCCAAGCCTAAATCTTATTAAATTAAACCATGAATGAATGTCTGTCTAAATAGCTAACAAATATGTGATCAAATTAAACCTTAAATGTCTGTCTAAATTGGCTAACAAATATGTGATCAAATTAAACCTTAAATGTCTGTCTAAACTAACTAACAAATATATGATTTAAATTAAACCTTAAATGTCTGCCTAAACCGACTAACAAATATGTGATCAAATTAAACCTTAAATGTTGTCTAAACTGACTAACAAATATGTGATCAAATTAAACCTTAAATGTCTGCCTAAACCGACTAACAAACATGTGATCAAAT
>JADBJO010016271.1:5000-14700 GCA_016801955.1 Conus betulinus | reverse complement strand
GAGGTTTCAGGCCACTGGCAGCGTGCAGGATCGGCCACGATCAGGCCGTCCTCGGTGTACCGACAGACATGCTGACCGATTCCTCCTGCTGTCTGCCCTACGCAATCGGACTGTCACCTCATCCACCTTAAGGCGTGAGCTCCTGCAGGCTGCAAATGTCAATGTCAGTAGAAGGACAGTTTGTAACCGTTTGCACGAGTTCGGGCTGTCATCCTGGAGACCAGCAGTCCGAGTACCACTTACTCCAGCTCACCGCAGAGCACGGGCAGACTGGTGTCGTCATCACGTTCGCTGGACGAGGCAGCAATGGTCTCGAGTGCTGTTCACAGATGAGTCCCGCTTCACCTTGGCATTCAATGACGGCAGGACCCGAGTGTGGCGAAGGCCAGGAGAACGTTTTGCTGACGCCACAGTTCGTGAGGTGGATCGTTACGGAGGGGGTTCTGTGATGGTCTGGGGTGGCTTCAGTCGTCAAGACAGAACTCCCCTGTACGTCATTCAAGGCATGCTGACAGGGGTGCGGTACCGTGACGAGATTGTGAGGCCCCTGATCCAGCAGCCCGCCCTTCAGGCCATGGGTAACGCTGCTGTTTTCCAAGACGACAACGCCCCGTCCACACCGAGCCCGTGTCGTGGACGATCATCTGCAGCAAGAGGGGATCATCCGGATGCAGTGGCCATCTCGCTCACCCGATCTGGCTCCAATTGAGCACCTCTGGGATGTCCTTGGACGGCGGGTAGCCCACAACCACCCCCCCGCCTGTTGACGTGGCCCAGCTCACTCTCTTTCTCAGCAGCAGGAGTGGCAGGCCATACCGCGGGACACTCTTCGGACCCTGGTGGACTCCATGCGTCGACGTTGTGCCGCTTGCCTGGCGGCAAACGGTGGCTACACTCGGTACTGAATGGTGCAGTTTTCAGTTGTGGCTTATGTGACGATCCTGAGGAAGGGTGATTGGACATTACAGCCCGCTGTCCGCGTTTGATTTGTTGATTTCGTGCAATGGTCCAATGAATTTGTTCGTCTGTTGAGAAACATTTACGCTTGGAAATATTCTCATTTTCATGAGGGTTTTGAAACATATGATGTGAGACAAAGGTAAAGAAAAAAAAATGTGCTTCACATCTTAACATATGAACACAGTTTATACGTTGAAATGTCAATATCCGTAATTGTTGTGTCCATGTAGTTTGTGGAATGTAATTTTTGTGACATGTGGTGATGAATTGTGAATTTGTTTTTAAGAAAGACTGAACTTTTGAAACATGGTATTTATGGTAGATCATGATGGTTGATTCTATACGTTGAGTAATCTAGTGAATCATGTGTGATGGATACACATTTTGTGATTCATGGCTGAAGATGTGTTTTGAGTGAAATTGTATATACTTTTTTCAAAAAAAAAATTTTTTTCTAGGGAAAATTTTCTTCACCCCAGGATCGGGGGGTGTCATGTGACGTAGCCTCACATCAAGGCATGTGACGCTCCATCACATGTAGTCTAGTGATATGAATCATTTCCCCCATGCCAAACTAAAAAGGAAGAATATTCATGTGGCTTGACTAGTGTAGCGGGCGTCCCCAATAATTGTGAGGATCACTCAGTAAAAAACAAACAAGGGTTGGTCATTGGGTGAAAGTGACCACTGAGAGATAGTCTAATAGGGGCTGGTAAGGTGCTGGTCATGTGTTTTGAACACTGAGTATACACTCACTAGGAGGAGGGAGGAAAGAATTAGTTTTAGTCCAGGAGATGTTCTAAAGACTCGAACCTGTCAGGACGTCTGTCAAAGGGTCCTCACCGCTGATCAGTCATGACCAGGTGAGCCATAGATAGTTGGGGGAAAGGTACAGAAAGAATTCATATGTTAAATTGGGAAGCAGGTTACTTACACGAACCTTATTCGTGTTTCAGCCCTTCACCCTTCACCCCGTCAGCTATTCCTCCTCTGGTGCTGCAACGGCATCGTTTTCCTAAGTGTTGAGACGGGTGTTTAACGATGGCCATGGTGTGGGGAACACACCGGTAGTTCAGCCCAGCAGTTGAAGATCCTGGGTAGAGGAGTCAGATCTCATCGTTCCCCCAGTGACTGGAGAGTTCGAGGGGCAAGCGCTTTTTCTGATGCGGGAAGGGCATCATGACGGTATGGGGCGAGCGCTTTTTCTCATGCAAGTGTGGCATCATGATGGTATGAATTTTTATTCTCCTGGTCTGGATCTTGGGCCAATGTTGCGTAAAAGGCCATGACTTCGTGTTCTGGGAGGATGTGTGTATTCTTTCTCCGGCAAGGAGGTATCTAGCAAGACTTGATTGATCTCTCAGTGTGTGAAGAGAGAAAGAGAGAGAGAGAGAGAGAGAGAGAGAGAGAGAGAGAGAGAGAGAGAGAGAGAGAGAGAGAGATGTATAGAATTTGTTTGGTAACTAACTAGAGTGTGATGAACAGAATTGTTCAATTCATTTAGTAAAGTGTTTCCCCGGAGGGAGAGGGGGAGAAGAAAAAACATTCTTAGAGCGCCTTTTGGTTGACTGGAGGGATTGCGTGTGCGTATGGAGTAAATGCTGTCATGAATGCGTGTGTGCAAGAGTGACAGTGTGACAGAGTCTATGAATAGATCAATTAATTAATGATTAATTGATTAAAGAAGCAATCAATCAATCAATCAATCAATCAGCCACTCACTCACATGCTCACTCAGTCACTCGCTCGCTTACTCATCATTCACTCACTTAGTATTTGAATTATTATTCCAAATGTATGGATACAGCCTGAAATCGGTCTCAACGTCATCACTCGACCCTGAGAATATTCTGATGACTCTTTTGTTCACGTATCTTCCTAACCTCAAAACTTGAGTGAGAGATTCTGACGTTTACCCTCCCCCCCCTCCCATCTTTCTTTCACTCATTTTATTCATATTCTGTCTGTAAGAATTCATGACCAATTTGATGATGTAAGATACCGTTTTACACACACACACGCACGCACGCACGCACGCACGCACGCACGCACACACACACACACACAACACACACGCACGCACGCACGCACGCACGCACACGCACGCACACGCACGCGCACACACACACACACACACGCACGCACGCACACGTACGCGTACGCACACACACGCGCGCGCGAGCGCACGCATGTACGCACGCACGCACACTCGAAAACGCACACGGAGGCATATACACTCGCATATACAAATGGCAGCAATGCTGGGGGGTTTTCCCCTCGACGTATTACGCGGATTTTGATTTTGGCGTGAACACAGCGTTGTCCTAACGTATGTGTGGGAGGGGAGAAAGGGGGAGGCGGATGCGTGAGTCCGTCCGTGTGTGTGTGTGTGTGTGTGTGTGTGTGTGTGTGTGTGTGTGTGTGTGTGTGTGTGTGTGAAACGTCTTGTGAAAAGTTTAGCCAAGATGTATTTCACGATACCCCCACGTCACTGGTTCTGATTTTTTACAAGCAGAACACATTGCTTTAGAATTAAGTGTTGGCTGGAAAACGCCCCAACTGGTCAACAAACGCGTCCATTTTCAGCGGACCACAGAATCTGACCCGTCAGTCACAGGAAAAGGATACCCATTATGCCGTCATTCCCATTCCTCACAACATCACCAGAGACATGTACAACGTCTACACCACATCTATCCATTCTAGTAACACTTTTTTTTTACCCAGCATACCGTCACCGCCACACCCCCTCCTCCTCTCTTCGGTCAACGTCTCAGAATATGGATACGTTAGACTTGGGACAAACCGAAATCGATCACTGTCTGAATCGATCTCACGAGCTTCGGTTCAAAGCGGTCAACGGAGGGTGGATTACGTGCGTGATATCGGGGGACTGAAGAGAGGACAATTCATTTACTGTCACATTTACATCTCCACCTTACCTGGGATGATTTTTCGCTTTCAAGCCAGGCGACGGACGCACAGTTATCGTTTTACTATGGAGATATAAAGACTGTTGTGCACGTGATGGTGATAAAGTGTTCTGGGTGTTCTTGTTTGCGTACTGTCCTCGTCTCGTGTTCAGCAACACCAATCATGTGCTCTTCGCCTTGAAAAGATCCGAGTGGTATGGAGAGGACTTGGCACTGGATTTTACTTTTGACGCTGTTTCGAAGTCTGTTCGACCTGAAGTGAAGCTTTTGTTCACCTCAAACGAAACAGGTGCGTGTTTCTCTCTCCCTCCCTCAGTTCATAATGCGTCCTAGTCCTGTTTGCCTACAGGAACTAACTTTGGAAGTGTAGTCTACTACATGACGAAAGAGAACATTCCTTTTACGTCTTCGCGTCAGTACAACACTGACACGTAAGAAATAACCTCCAAATTCTTCCGATGAAATTTCATAGGGACGAATATTTTCAACAGCTGGATATTTTTGTCTAGAAATTTTCCATTCATCTTGTTTCTAGAGCATGAAGCATTTTGTCTGATAAAAACAATGGAGCAAAAAGAAAAAAGAAAAAAAAAGAGGGTACGATGAATGAATAGGAGTTATAGCCTGGTCTGGTATCATCGGTGCTTTGCCTCTGTCTGTCTGTCTGTCTATGCGCGAGTGTGTGTGTGTGTGTGTGTGTGTGTGTGTGTGTGTGTGTGTGTGTGTGTGTGTGTGTGTGTGTGTGCGTGTGTGTGTGCGAGCTCATAGATTTGCAAACATTGTCATGATAACAGCTGTTTTGACATCACTACACAACCACAGAAGAAGAAGAAAAAAAAAACTAAGCTCAAACAGCAATTCAACCCCCCCCCCCCCCCCCCCCAAAAAAAAAAAATAAAAAAAAAATCCATTCCTCAGTTAAATGCCTTCACTCATTGATTGACAGTGCCTGCAGCTCAGCCAGAGATGCGACAACATGGTGCAATGTGTGTCTGCAAACGACGAAAAGGGGTGTAAACAAAAACTGGACGGGCTTCATAGGTACCCTGGCGGTCGTTCCCTTTTAATGTTGTTCGTCAGGTGGTCATCAAGGGAACAAACACTCTTCATTCACGCCATCAGGTCAGCAGAGTCGTGCCCCGGATCTCAGTTCCTGTGTCCTACTCCCGACATGACCCTGTGTCTGCCCGTCTATCTCTGCGATGTAACGCCATCCACGACTGCCCGGGGCGTGAGGATGAAGCAGACTGCCAGACGTACCAGTGTCCTGGCTACTATCGCTGTCGCCAGTCCCCGCGTGTGCGTGTCTGCCGAGCACGTGTGTGACGACAGGTATGGCCAGTGCCCTCAGAATGATGATGAGCTGTTGTGTCACTTCACCTGTCCACCTGAATGTAGGTGCTTTGGGTTGGCGTTTTACTGTAACCGGTCTGTCGCTGTCGGTGACCATCCAGAACTTCGCTTCTTGAACGCGGACAGGAGCAACATGACATTGATGGACTTCACGAACAACACCATGCTGGTTCACGTCAGCTTGGCGTCTTGTTTTCTGTCTCACGTGCTCTGCCTAACTTGATCAGTCTGGACCTCAGCGATAATCTCATCAGCTGTCTTCTACCTGGTGACTTCAGTACCCTCAGATCTCTGCAAGTGCTTGTTCTAGCGGGAAACCCACTTGATCTTCAAGACGGTCTGTCTTGGCCTGTCCACATACACCAAACTTCGCGTGTTGGACCTGTCCCGTGTCAGCGTGGACTCAGTGAACGTGGATCCTTTGCACACACTGACTCGTCTGGAAATGCTCAACCTGTCGGGCAGCGGAGTGCGTCACGTGCACACCTCGGGTTTCCGGGTTCTACGGTCGTTGCGCTCTGTGGATCTCTCAGGCTGTCCGGTAATCACCTTTTCCTCACAGCTGTTCCACAATCTTCTCAAACTTCGGTCCGTGACAGCCAGCAATTATAAAAACTGTGCTGCCCAGCGCTTCTTCCCGAGGAGTTCAGCCCCAAGTGGTGTCGGGTTCCGAAAGACGCCGTGTCGTCCTGTCAGGATTTGATGCAGAGTCACCTCCACCAGGTTATCCTGGCTCTGCTAGCCATGCTGGCGTTGGTGGGAAACCTCACCAGCTTCCTGTACCGCACCGTCTTCGACAAAGGAACGCGGCGGTATGGATTTGGCGTCTTCTTCGGCAGCATCTGTGTGTGTCTGATTTCTTGATGGTGTGTACCTGACGGTGACTGGCTGACTACAGGTACAAAGACATCTACCTGTGGAACGACTACTCCTGGAGACACAGCACCTGCAGGGTGGCCGGGTTCCTGTCTCTCCTGTCCTCTGAGGTGTCCGTCTTTCAGATCTGCTTCATCACTGTGGATCGCTTCCTGGTGCGGCGCTTTCCCTTCAGCCAGCTCCACTTCTCGCCGACGTCAGCGCATCTGGCCAGCAGCGCAATATAGTGAGAATGGAAGCCCAGTGTAAAAAAAAAAAAAAAAAAAAAAGAAAAGAAAAAAAAGTAAAGGAAAAAGTGGGGGGAGGGGGGGTGTAATAGAGGCTGGAGGCCAAAAGAAAAAAGATAATAAAAAAATAATAACTGGTTCCTTTGTTAGGGAAGGGGGTGCGGTGAGTTAACCTTCTTGACAGTCTAATCGTGAACATTGAATTCTGACTTGCGAGGAGGAAGCATTTGATGCAACCTGATTTGAGTGACTGTTTGTCTGTTAGTGTTATGAGGAATCGTTAGGTGCAACCTGATGTGAGTCGACTGTCTGTTAGTGTTCTGAGGAATCATTTGATGCAACCTGATTTGAGTCGACTGGTTGTCTGTTAGTGTTCTGAGGAACCATCTGATGCAACCTGATTTGAATCGACTGTTTGTCTGTTAGTGTTCTGAGGAACCATTTGATGCAACCTGGTTTGAGTCGACTGTTTGTCTGTTAGTGTTCTGAGGAACCATCTGATGCAACCTGGTTTGAGTCGACTGTTTGTCTGTTAGTGTTCTGAGGAACCATTTGATGCAAACTGATTTGAGTCGACTGTTTGTCTGTTAGTGTTCTGAGGAACCATCTGATGCAACCTGGTTTGAGTCGACTGTTTGTCTGTTAGTGTTCTGAGGAACCATCTGATGCAACCTGATTTGAGTCGACTGTTTGTTAGTGTCCTGAGGAACCATTTTGATGCAAACTGATTTGAGTCGACTGTTTTTTGTCTGTTTTTTTTTTCATGATGTCGGCTGTGTCCTCTGCCTCAGGAGTATTACACCCACACCGTTCACACTCCGAGCGCGCGTGCGAGCGCGCGCGCGCACACACACACACACACACACACACACACACACACACACACACACACACACACACACACACACACACACACACACACACACACACTCTCTCTCTCTCTCTCTCTCTCTCTCTCTCTCTCTCTCTCTCTCTCTCTCTCTCTCTCTCTCACACACACCCGGTACACACACACACACACACACACACACACACACACACACACACACACACACACACACACACACACACACACACACACACACACACACACACACACTCATGTACACAGCCACACACAGCCAAATCTGTCGCAGCCCACACACCCAGCAACCCCTAGAGAACAATCCATATTAGGTCGTCATAAGGCAGCCTAAGCACCCAGCAGCCCCTAAGATCAATCCATATTAGGTCGTCATGAGGCAGTCCAAGCACACCAGCAATCCCTGGAGAACAATCCATATTAGGTCGTCATAAGGCAGCCCATGCACCCAGCAGCCCCTAGAGAACAATCCATATGAGGTCGTCATAAGGCAGCCCAAGCACCCAGCAGCCTCTAGAGAACAATCCATATTAGGTCGTCATAAAGCAGCCCAAGCACCCAGCAACCCCTAAAGAACAATCCATATTAGGTCGTCATAAAGCAGCCCAAGCACCCAGCAACCCCTAAAGAACAATCCATATTAGGTCGTCATAAGGGCAGTCCAAGCACCCAGCAGCCTCTAGAAAACAATCCATATTAGGTCGTCATAAGGCAGCCCACCAGAGGAGACGCCGCACTGCTATCAGCTGAGGCAGTCAGGTGGCGTTCAGTGGTGCCTGTTGTGACTTAGGGACACATCCTTCTGAGCCACCCGCGGCTGCTGACGGCAGTTACTGCTTAATCGGGGAGCCAGACGTGATGGAGCGTCTGTGGCCTCCTGCGCTAACAGTAGCACCGTATCCTCACAGGAATCCCAAATAGAGCGTTCTGCGTTTATTTTCGGCACTTCTGTTGATCAATGACAAACATCTGCATTGTAATTAATGCACAGAGTATGGAATCCACAACAAATCAATGATATTTTAAAAGGAAATGCTTTGTCTGTAATAAAGCACGATAGTGCACCCTCCCCCCCCCCACTCACTCACCCCCTCCACCTGAGGAATGAATAAGAACCCCCGTCAGTAACTCTGTCCGCGCTGTCTCTGGTGCACTGTGTGTGTGTGTGTGTGTGTGTGTGTGTGTGTGTGTGTGAGAGAGAGAGAGAGAGAGAGAGAGAGAGAGAGAGAGAGAGAGAGAGAGAGAGAGAGAGAGAGAGAGATGGAGGAAGGCAGGCAGCCCGCATGCTGCTAAAGTACGGTAAACAGCATCTTCCCCGTGCGCGGAAATTTTGCTGAAGGTACGCGCTAGCTGGAACTGGCTCTGCGAAAGAAGCCAACACGTGCCATGTGCGCGGCTGTGGGAAAGAATGAGCAGGCTACATCCCCTAGGGAGAGTGCACTGCGTTTGGGCCCACAAGCGTCTCCAAAAGTAGCCAGTGCTTCCATTGGACGACAGTTTCAGCGAACCTGCCGACACTGAAATAGCTTGACATGACCTCATCGCCAGCTTGCATGTGGAAAGGAAATCATCAACACTGAGGTCGCCACGAGAAAAGCACATGAACTGGCCACCTTTAGTTGTGACTGATGGGCATAAGGATGATGAAGATGATGCTGTGAAGCTCCATTCTGGTCTGAAACGGCGGTGCTGTTCTCTGCGCTTTCCGACGTTACATATCCCGGCATCAACCAGGCCCGAGAGATGCAGACAACTGCAGTGTTGATCAGGTGATTTTAGGCAACACTTTCACAGACGTACCCATGAAGTAAATAATGCTCCACTGTGTTGTTCCAGTCTTCCTAAATATGTCTGAGTGATAGTCGGTTGAGGCCGAAAAATCCCAGAAATAAATATCTCTTAAGGTTCGATCCCACGACCTCACAGCCCAGAACCCATGATGCTAACACAACGCCCCGGCAGCAAGGTGGTGACCTATTTTGTTTCATGTTTAGAGGGAGATCTACACTTTGTTTCGATTATATTACTAGAAAAAATATTTAGTTCATTTAGCTTATTTCATTTCAGCAAAACAAGATTCACAAAGATTCGCTGAGCCATCTCTCTGAATCGACTGCCTTCAACCAATTCCTTGCTACGATCTTCTTCTGATGAGATTGTCGCCCTTCATCTGCATAGCTCGTGCGCTAGCCAGAAAGTTCCGTAATGAGTGTTGATGCGGCCACACGCCACAATTAGGATTTTGCACCAAACCAACTATATAATCCATGTAAGCGTTTGGAGGCGTACCGTAAGTTTGAACCAGAACTTTATGTTAAACTGATAATTGATCAAAAGAACAACTTCCAATCAATTATTTCCCTAAGAGGGGTGGGGGAGTTGGAGTTGGTGGGAGGGGGATTCGCACCGATGACATCGCATACCATCTTCAAAACACATGACCCACCCCTTCGTCGACGTCATATTTGAGGCCTTTGCACCCACCCGTG
>JADBJO010016270.1:27500-40999 GCA_016801955.1 Conus betulinus | reverse complement strand
GGAGGGTAGGGTAGAGGGGGGTGGCTTTCAGGTATAATCGCCCAGTTCAGTGTTCGCCTTCTTTCGTGCTTATTCCCGCCGCCAGGATCGAGTCACACATGGCACAGTCAAACCACTGGTGCACCGTGATGCTGTCTGTCCAATCATCAATCCTAATGGTGCCATCACCACCGGTCGGCGTCGCGGGGCGTGAAACGTAGGGTGTAAGTGTGGGGTTTACAAGGCGTGTCCGCTTGTGTGTGATATATGGACGCTTCCCATCGCAATCGTTTGTGGGGTAGTGTAGCGTTAGGGGTTCTATTTCGTAGCGGAGTCTCAGTCATCTTATAGTCCTTCTTTTCAGTTTTTTGAAGTGTTGTGTTTGTTTGATTTCAAACATTCTGTTTACCATTCGTGATGTATATTATAACTTACGATAGAGTATGTCAGTTTCAGGTTCTTAATTTTTTTTTCCAGTCATTGTTTTCACTTGGAGTGACAGACGTGTCCTGTTTTTTTTTTTACTTCATGATTCTCTGCGTTATTGACGTCCGTGCGGTGTTTAGTGTGTTTGTCATGTTCTCCTTAATGGTTTCAGTCCTTACCCTCGGCCTTACTGTACTGTCAGTGTTTAGTCGTGTCTGTCTGTGCCTTTTCATTTCACAGTTCTGTCCCTGCTCATGACGCCCGTGCAGTGTTAAATATGTTTTTCTTCACACTGTCCTCCATGACGTTGACGTCATTCGGGTTGTAGTCACTTTCCTCCCGTGTAGGACCGTGGCCCATACGTTTGTAGGTCAACGATTCCTCCCGCCATCTTCCACACGGTCTACTCTTGTCGGGGTGTGTGGGAGCTTGTGTGTACCTCTATGACCAGAAGAGCTATTATTGCCAGCGGGAGCGGTATGCTCCTGGTAGGGCCAACCCAAGCTGGACAGGTCGAAGGGGGTAAGGTCAGACTAATGAGAACCAAACTCTCCCGGAGGTTAAAACGGGTTTGCGTAGGGCACACCCCTTCCTGGAAAAAAAAAACAAGTTACAGGTAGCATCGACAACATTTTAAACCAAGACATTCACCTGGGAGAGGAAGGGTCTCCATCCGGAGACTCATGACGTCAGGCAGTGAAAGCCGAGAGGAAGCTGCAAGACCGACGACCCCCTTTCTGACTCTCAGGAAAACAGGACGCAGTGGCCAAGCAGATTCTGCGGAGAGGAGAAAGTGGTGCTGGATTGGAAACACTCTCACGCAAGCCAGCATCCGGCACCACACGCCAAGCCCTGACATTGGAACCCGCAGGGGAAAAGGAAGAGAGGCCGACCTTCGCAGCAGCTGGAGGACGAGACACTGAGGCAGAGATAAAGAGGCAGGGGACCAACGGACAGGCCATTCAGCGAGCAGCCCAGAACCGATTGCGATGGCGGAGTGTTGTCGATCAATGGCCTATGTTCAACCTTTGAGCTGTGGGCCTAAGTGCAAGTAAGTAAGATTCTGCCATTGTTGGGAGTGTCTGTACCAACAGGTACATATCTTCAATTTAGTTGGTTTTTGTTTCACATTTGGACATTTACATCTTTACGTGATGTAAGGGGGAAAACCCGTTCAGCCAGAGAATTTTCCTTGCGAAAATTTTGCCGGGATTTTCTACTGTGGTTGGTGAAACTGTTGTTGTTGTTGTTGTTGTAGTCGTACCCTGGCTAAAAAGACTCCAGGGATCATCAAACAGCCGGAAGTACTTGAAAACTATGGTACAAATGCATCAGCTGGAGATGAGAACATTACGTGTGTGACCGTTTTTTGATTACCCCGCCACATGGGCAGCCACACATCCGACTTCGAGGGGATTTTGGAGACTGATAATGTCTACGCTAGGAGTTTGTCACAACTGAAGACAATCCCCGCATAACTATGCAGAGCATAACACCATTTTGATGTAACCTTGGTGTTCTAGCCTATGTTAATTGGCCTGACAGCCTTAAGCAAAAGACGGTGGTTGATGAACTGAAAACACAGGATCGACGCGCGAAACGGGGACAGAAGAACAAATAAGTGTGTAACGTAACTGGAACGTTTTGAAACATATAAACGAATTCTTAATTGTGACAAAATGAGTGTATAAGGGCGTGGGACCAAGGCAAACGACCTCGGGGACGCCGGGCCTAATCTCCATAGAGAGAAACCCGTTGTGATGAAAATACAATTTACACAAATGTCGCACAATGCAGCGCTATAACACAATGCAGTATCCGCGAACAATGAAATGTGAATATAATACAGTTAACAAACATCGGCATTCTTAGTTCTGACTACCGTTTTTGCTATTGTCACACTATTATTACAATAAGCATAATGATAATGACGATGATGATGGTGATAATGATGATGATAGCAAATAAACAGATAAATAAATAAGTAAATAAATAAATAAATAAAAACAACAAATAAACGAATAAAAAATAGTGTTAAAATGTTAATAAAACAAAATAGCAAGAGTGAAGACTCACAAGGCGTCCAGCTCCTTTCAACTGTTGCTCTGGCCCGCTGTAGCGGTAAAATAGAAATACGAAAATCAAAAACAGTGGGGAACTGAAACTGAAATCATCACTACACCTACCCATCCTTCTCCTCTCTCTCCTTCTTTCTCCCCTACGTCCTCTTGGAAGACCGTAAGAAATGCGTAACCAAAAAAAAAACAAGCAAAAAAAAACGTGCGTAACACGGGCAAAAAAAAAAAAGGCACAGCAAAAGGGGCGTGTGTGCAACCGGCCTCACACACACCCACAGCACACGCACGCACAACAACACACACACACACACCACACACACACACACACACACACACCACACACACAATACATTACACATCTACTTAACACAATCATGTGTGTGCGTGTGGTGTGTGTGTGTGTTGTGTGTGTGTGTGTGTGTGTGTGTGTGTGTGTGTGTTTGGTGAGTGAGTGGAAGGGGACCTGTGTGTGTGTGTGTGTGTGTGTGTTGTGTGTGTGTGTGTGTGTGTGTGTGTGTGTGTGTGTGTGTGTGTGTGATGAGTGGAAGGGGACCTGTGTGTGTGTGGTGTGTGTGTGTGTGTGTGTGTTGTGTGTGTGTGTGTGTGTGTGTGAGTGGAAGGGGACCTGTGGTTTTATTGTTAGATATACTTCCTGTCTGCAGAGTGAAGTTTCAGTTTCATGTTCTGTTATGCTTTTAATTTTATGTTGATGATTCACGTGGTTTTATTTATGCATTAATTTATGCAGTTATCTATGTTCTTGAACCCAGCTGCAGGTCTGTAGTTCTGCACACACACACACACACTCTCTCTCTCTCTCTCTCTCTCTCTCTCTCTCTCTCTCTCCTCATCTCCCCTCTCTCTCTCTCTCTCTCTCTCTCTCTCTCAGCTTTTGATTCTTCCTCAAATTCATCGTAAATCCTCGGTCACATCACGACAAATTGCTCTGTGTCTACCTTTCTGTAAATGCAGCGACAGGTCGAAAATATACTACTCCCCACACTCCTAATTAACCTCAGCCATTAGTTTATAATTGCCAGGAGTGGTGTACAAAGGTCGCAGCTGTGCCGTCAGTCAGAACTGTGCACGTGTCATCGGTGGTGTTCCGTCGTTTGATGTGGCGCGTTTGGGAGCTCTGCACTTTTAGACAGACATACCATGAAATTTTTCCATGTCAGCCATGTGGATCATTTTTCGTTGAGCGCGCGCACGAACGAGAACGCACGAAGAGGCTTCCCTCTCTCTCTCTCTCTCTCTCTCTCCTCCTCCCTTTCACACACACAAACACACACCCCACACACCACACACACACAACACACACACACCACACCATACACACACACACACACACACACACACTCACTCACTCATGCACGAACACGCGCACACACACACACGCGTGCTCGCCATCGCGCGCGCGCACGCATAATTTCATTCTCCCGTTTACGCAGAAGAAAAGTACTCGTCGTTTCGTTTTCCTAGTATGACTTCAAAATTTTTTTTTTGTAAATAGTGAAATCTTTTACTGAATTTGCCCTCACTTTGTTTGTCGTTAAACGCCTCAAGCAAGGCTCGGGCTGCGGAAGTGAGTGTGGAATGAATAACAAACAAAAAAGTAGGAGGAGGGGCGGCGGGGGGGTCAAACGATGGCGCGAGCTTTACGGAAAATACTGGCATCAGTTTCACATTAGTGGCAACTGCCAGCTGACCAAACTTCTGAGTAGCCAAATCTGTGTAAATTGTTTGGACAGAGAGAGGAGAGAGAGAGCGAGAGAGAGAGAGAGGGAGAGCAGACAGACAGACAGACAGACTGACAGAGACAGACAGACAGACAGACAGACAGAAGAGAGACAGACAGACAGGAGAGAGAGAGAGAGAGAGAGAGAGAGAGAGAGATCTTAATTTTCAAGTATGACAGATAAGCAAGCACAACCGTTTTTATCTATACCTCGCCTTTTTACATGGACTACACGACAGAAAAGGAAAAAAAGACAAACAAAACAAGCAATGACAACAAGTTTCCATGACAACAATTTCCCCCCCCCAGTTCCCTTCCCCCCCTCCCCACGCCAGATCCTTCCGTCCACACACACACACCACACACACACACAAGGGGGCCTCACCCAAACAATTTCGTACCACAAACACACACACGCACACAAACACGTCCACACACACACACACAAACACAACAATTCACACACACACACACACACACACAATTCAACACACACACACCACCCACACACCACACACTTCACCCCATCAAAGTAAAATGAACATTACCAAAAATTATACACACACAGATGAACAAAAAAAACCCCACAGTATTCACATATAAATACCAAGTAACATCAGAAGGAAACGATGGGCGTTCCCCCTTGTTCTAAGGACGACCCCCATCAGGAAAAAAAAAAAAAACACACACACAGAGGGGAAAGGGGGGAGGGACAGGGGAACACATAGTGAGAGGAGAGGGGAGGGGAAACACACAAGCCACACACAACACACAACACACATGAAGCGAGACACGACACACACAGGGACAGAAACACACACACCACAGAGAGAGAGACAGAGAGAGAGAAATCAGGGTAAGGGGAACAGGGAGGGGAGGGAGAGGGAGGGGAGAAACAAGACCCCCACAGGTCTTCACCTTACATCAGTAACATCAGAAATGAAACGAGGGGCGAGGGTTCTAGGGGAGACATCATACAACGATGGAAAAAGGTGGGATGATATGAGCAGAGGGAGAAAACAGACAGATAGAGGAGAGAGAGAGAGAGAGGGAGAGGAGGGAGAGATGAGGAGAGACAGAACGAGAGAGAGAGAGGGAGAGAGTTAGATAGAGAGAAGGAAGGAGAGGAAGAGGTAGTGAGGATAGTTGGGGTGGATGGGGGGTTAAGAACTGTCAGGGACGCTGGAGACGGGGACAAAGAGCAGGAATTAGACAGAAATAAAGGAGATGAGAGGAAAGATTAGGGAAAAATAGGGAAAAATCAAATGATAGTAGAACTAAAAGAAATGTGCATATATTACACTGAGCTCCTACTAGCACCTCCTTTTTCCATTTCTCTTTTCTCTTTTTGCCCCTATCTCCTTTGCTACCAGTTCTCACTGGACTGAAAAGCGTTTTTAAGTCGGTCACACACACACACACACACACACACAGCACACACACACACACACACACACACAAACACACACACAGCGTTGAAGTCAATTTAACTATGTCATTCAAAACTAATTCAGAATTCGTGCTGAATGAGAGAAATACCCTCATGAATATGATGAGGGGAGTGGTGTAAGGGTTAAGTGGTAAGGGCGCATATAAATCTGTTTATAACACAATATCGTGAGCGCCGTGTGCCCGTTGTGTTGTGTGGTGGTTGTGTGTGGTGTGTTTGTGTTTGTGTTGTGTGTGTGGTGTGTGTGTACGTGTGTGTGTGTGTTAGAGAGGTAGAGAGAGAAATGAGTATGTGTGTTTTGTGTGGTGTGTGCGTGTGTTGTGTGTGTGTGTCGTGTGTATGTGTGTGGCGTGTGTGGTGGTGTGTGTGCCTCGTTGTGACGGTGTGTGCGTGAGATGTGAGCGGGGGAGCGATGAGGGTTGTGTGCGAGAGGGACGGAGAGAGAGAGAGAGAGAAGGAGAGAGTGAGGAGAGAGAGAGGGAGGAGAGAGAGTACGGAGGACAGAGACAGCGATAGGAGTCTGACAGAGACTAACATAACACAAACTGAACTGGTCTTTTGCCTGTGTATTTAAAAAAGATGAATCCAGGACTAAACGAGTAACTATCATATATCTAAGACGGATTTTAATTTTCCTCGACAGCAGCATTGTGTGGTTGCTTATATTACAGGCCTTTTGTAAAAGTCTGCTGAGACGCTTTGTGGTTTGGACGTCCGTATTAAGTTACCAGTCTTTCTGCCTAGAACCACATGCTTTTGTATGATTTTCTATTGGTCCGACCAATGAAAACAAGGAAATACACAGTGGCCTTTGGGGGGCGAGGGAGAGAGAGAGAGAGAGAGAGAGGCCCCTGAGAGTAGAGAGAGAGAGAGGAGAGGGGAGAGACGAGAGGTGGAGAGGAGTAAGAGGATTGAGGTAAGAGTGATGAACGCTATGTGTGAGAGAGCGAGTTAGGACAGTTATGAGAGAGAGAGGAGAGGGGGAGGAGGAGAGGTGCTGTGGAGTGAGTGAGGGAGGTGGGTCTGATGAGGAGAGAGAGCCGAGTTAGGGTACAGTGAGAGAGAGCGGAGGAGAGGGGAGCAGAGAGGAGAGTGAGTGAGGTGAGTGAGTGAGTGAGTGAGTGAGACAGTGAGAGAGAGAGAGGAGAGAGGAGAGGGGGAGAGAGAGAGATAGTGACGTGAGTGAGGTGAGTGAGGGAGAGCGCAGTTAGGACAGTGAGACAGAGAGAGGAGAGAGCGCGGGAGGGGAGAGTGTGTGAGTGAGTGAGTGAGTGAGAGAGCGAGAGGGGGGGGGAGGACAGAGTGAGACGTGAGTGAGTGAGTGTGAGTGAGTGAGTGAGTGAGTGAGTGAGCGAGTTAGACTGAGAGAGAGAGAGGAGAGAGGAGAGAGAATGATGGAGAGAGAATAGTGAGTGAGTAGGGAGAAGCGAGTTAGTGACAGAGACGAAACAGAGACAAACCGAGAGAGAGAGAGAGAGAGAGAGAGACAGAGACAGAGACACAGAGAGAGAGACATACGGACAGACAGACAGCTGATCGAACTGACATTCATACAGACCAAAAATCTTGAGGGTAGAGGTTTCAGACACCTCATCACAGTTACCATTCTACGAAAAATGTGACACTGACTACATGCCAGTCAAACCTTGCTGTACAATTCTGACCACCAGCGCGGGACTCCCCGGACAGGGCACAGGCATCTCGTATCACAATGCTCGAATGGATCTGAATATCACCGCGTACACTGGATCCCAACAGGGGCCGACTAATCACCATCAGCAATGCAGCGTTTTCCTCTGGGCGGTTACCTCATGACAATCTAATATCGATGGCTTCCCACAAGATAGAAATAAAAGAAACAAAAAAGAAGCTTGTAGCAGAGACACTAACGCATTAAGAGATGAGATTCAAAGTGCAACACACACACACACACACACACACACACACACACACACACACACACACACACACACACACACACACACAAGCGGAAAAGAATCCAGCGTCAGTGTTTTTGTTTACCATTCCTCTCGTCCCATGCACAACGCCCAAATTGTACGCCGTGGCCTCCGACAAAACGAACGATTTGATTCCACAGTGACACAGAAGAACGTATACCCAGTGTCAAAACAACAACTACAACGAAAAGAAAAGAATGAAAAAAAAAAACGTGCTGAAACTCGGTTCATTGAAATCTTGTCTACACTGACATTAACACTATTCGTAATCAGACAGACCATGATTCAGATATATCAAACAGATACAGATATAGGAAGCCTTACTGAAAATGAATGATTAAAACGTCGCCCCAAAGCACTGAGTGGAGAGTGGATGACCCGACGAGACTGCAGGAAACACGGCGCGTTCTGCGGTTGACGGCGCAGCACACGGGCCCTGTTCAGTCAGTGTTGTCTGTTACTACGTCTGTCGTTCAGCCAACACTACTGCACACTGCTTTTTGTTCATGTTTGTTGTTCCACCAGCGCTGCTCTGTACTACTTTCTCAATTTTCTTTATATATATATATATATATATATATATATATATATATATATATATATATATATATAATAGCATTCAGCAAGCCGTTGCGGTATCGTTGTGTGTGTGTGGTGTGTGGTGTGTGTGTGTGTTAAAATTTTTTTACTGCGTTTATCGCTTAGCTAGAACCACTTTGTTTATGTTATTCAATGGTAATGCTTTGTACTACGTTTTTACTACGTGAATCCTTCAGTTAACACTGCTGTGCTTCAGTTTCTGCCACAAACGGTATGCTACTCTTACACTGTTTGCGTCGTTCAACCAGCCATTGCTCTGTGCATTACATCAGTCGTGTACAAACAAACACATCTGTGTACTACACGCGCTCAATCACCACCAATCGCGGCTATGTAACTTCCCGTTGACACTAAAAACAAAAAAGTCACGATCTTTTCATAACACCTTTCGGTGACATGTAAAATGAGGAAGCTATTTAACCAACATGGCGGATATGGCTAACCGGATAAGCGATGGGTCGCGTCGTTCGGTGCGTTTTCTGTAATGTAATTCATTTCATTCAAGCACGTAAGATCGGAATCAGGAATCAAGAGCCGGGTGTAAAATCGTTCGCGAAAAATGACTGTGGGTTTGTTGTTGTTTTTGTTTTGTTTTGTTTCGTTTTGTTTTGTTTTGTTTTTGTTTGTTTGTTCGGTTGTTTGTTTGTTTCATTTGCATAGCAGTTTGTGACGTTTGTGACAGGGACCGAGACCAACAACTTGTATACACAAAGGATGCCGTGCGTCGCAAAAAAAAAGACATTTACTCACGTCAAAGTCAGCCGAGTTCTGACGTTGCTACTCATCATCATCATGCATGAAAAGTAGAGGGGCGATACGGGAAAATACAAGTATTTAAGCGTAAATACAGGCAGAAATAAGAAGGACAAACGAAGGAAAAGTTGTAGGCAAAGCACCGCTTGCTGAATAGACCCTCCCTATAAAAGCAGGGAAGGGTTCTAAATAATCGATTATCTTTCCCTTGGCAATGTTCCCGGTGCCATCTATATTGGTTTACTTGACATAAAAAGGAGGAGGGGTGGGGGAGGGAGGAAGAATGGAATAGGGGTAAGGGCGAGACAACAGTTACGACATCTAAAGCTGATCACTCAAAACACTCACGCACCTCAACTGAAAGATAGTCCTCCCCCCCCCCCCCCACACACACACACACACACTCACCCCCCACCGCCCTTTCGCCTGTATCTCATTTCGCCCCCACTACTCCTTTGCCACCATACTCCTTTGCCAAATATTCTGACACCAGAACAGACGCGGTTTGGGCTGATCCCAATGTGTCCGTCTGTCTGTCTGTGTGTGTTTTTCATTTCTATCTGTCCCCTCTATCCCTCACCCCCCCTCTCTCCCCCCCCCCTCCTCATCCTCTCCCCCTCCTCCCCTCTCCTTCTCTCCCCCCTTCCAGTCCCCTTCCCACCCCCCCCTCCCTCTCATTCTCTCCCCTCTTCCCCCTATCTCCCCCCCCCCCCCCACATTGTCCCTTCCACCCCCCATATCCATTTCCTTGTCTCTCCCTCTCATTCCTCCGTCCCTCTCTCTCTCTCTCTCCTCCTCTCTCTCTCTCTCTCCTCTTCTCTCCCCTCTCTCTCTCTCGGAGTGGTTCAAAGTGTGACTGCTTGTTAAGTTCTTCCCAATATTAAAAGAAACATTTTGCTCGTTAAGAGATACGAGAGAGAAAGAGAGAAAAAGAAGAGAAGAAGAAGAAAAGAAGAAGAAGAAGAAGAAGAAGAGAGAGAGAGAGAGAGAGGAGAGAGAGAGAGAGAGAGAGAGAGAGAGAGAGACAGAGACAGACAGACAGATAGAGAGTGAGACAGAGACAGGAGAGATAGAGAGAGAGGAGCGAGTGAGAGAGGACAGAGAGAGATTTATTTTGGTTGTTTATTTTGTTTTTCTGTTTTCCTTTTTCCCCCACATTCGTGGCAAATCACTGTATCTTGATGTAAGTGTTGTCACATTGTCACATTTTATTCCCTCCGCCAAGGCACGAAGTCATGTCTTCATCCGCGTTTGTTGGTTTGCCTATCTGTAAACAAATGATACTAAACTAATGGCCCGACACATAGTGGACACGTGGGAAAAAAAAAACTGTGAAGTGGATCCGTGACGCGGATCCAGATTAAAGGACGGATCCGGGATCTGTTACACAAGACTGCGCTCAAAACTGCTCAACCGATTTTAAGATCTTCATGAAACTTGGAGGAAAGATAGAATACGGCCTACGGACTAACCCGTAATTTTTTTTTTTTTTTTTTACGAATTGACGATGCGGACCCGGATTAAAGGGCGAATCCAGATCCGCAAAATTATAGCAGAGGTTCGCGCTCTCCTGAGCTCCATTCTAGTCTATACTTGTCATATCTAATAAAGAAGAAAAAAGCGAGTTTTTTTTTTTTTCACATTCTTGGTTGAAGATTGATATATCTGCGACAGTTTCAGTTATAAACAAGTGTTATATATCCTTTTTGTAAGCAACAAGAGAAATGTTGCTATTCTGTACTCTACCGTACTAACCCCAAACTATGAGCACTAGATGATAAGCAACAACAACAACAAGAACGTGACACTAAAAAAATAATTAAAGACAGGCAGACATAATTTACAGAGAGACAAACAGACAGACAGGTTAGTATCTGCAGGAACACAGTAGCCATTCCAACTCCCTGACCCCTCTCCGGACCCCACCACCCCCCCCCCCCCCCAACCCTTCCTGACCCCTCTCCCGGGTACAACCCCCCCCCCCCCCAACCCCACCCCCCCCCCGACCTACCCAGTCAAAGAGAAAAAGAAAGAAGCCATGAAAGACCAAACCGACACACCCTTCATTCGGCCGTCTTGCAGTCTTCCACTCCCACACACACTTTTCCTTAACACACACACACACACACACACACACACACACACACACACTCTCTCTCTCTCTCTCTCTCTCTCTCTCTCTCTCCTCTCTCTCACACACACACACACCACACACACACACACACACACACACACACACACACACACCAGATAGGGTGAAAAAGAGTGCGTTCGTTCCCCCAGACACAAATAGCAAAGATTAAGTCGATCTTTCTCTTCCCTCCCTAGATACCTTCCCTCTCCTTCTTCTTTTCACCCCCCCCCCCCCCCCCCCCCCCCCCCCGCAAGCACCCCCACCCCCCAAACCTTTCATCCACCTTTTCCCTTCCTTCCACCCCTTTCCCTTTCCGTTTCTGTCTTTCCGCACGCCTTTGATGCAGGGTAGAGCGATAACACCTTTCTGTTGGGTTTGTCTTTTTTTTTTTTTTTTTTTTTTGTTTTGTTCCCCCCCCCCCCCCCTGCGTGCACACGCGCACGCGCGCGCACACACACACATATACATACACACACGCACCTTTCCCACACACACGCGCGCCTTGCACGCACACTCGCACACGAGCGCGCGCACACACACACACACGCACGCACGCATGTAATACAATACGCTAAAAATCGTTTTATACTGACTTCCATTAAAAAAAAAAAAAAAACGCGAAAAAAAAGGCTGAAGGTTGGGGGTGAATTTTACTGGTCACAATTGTACAGAGTGGAAGCGCGAAATTCAACGTGATTTGATTCATTACACCGGTAATGTGTGAAAATGTCATCAGCAATATGTATGTCTTTTGTGGAAAAAATCCAAGGTCACGTGACAAACCAGCTTGAAGTCCCTAATACCGTGTGTGGCCACCATTTGCGTTGACAACTGCTTGACACCTGCGGCCCATTGAGTGGACCAGGTGGTTGATGCGTCCCCTTGGCACACCAGCAGCCCACACATGGACGATGGCCTGGTGAAGTTGAGCCGCTGTTGCTGCTGGTCGTGGACGCAGGAGGTCCAACCGTCTGCCAAGTTCATCCCAAAAATGTTCTATTGGGTTTAAATCGGGACTGAGGGCTGGCCAGGGCAGCACATTGACGTTGTTATGCTGAAGAAATTGCTGGGTGGCCCCTGGCGGTGAGTGGTCTTGCATTGTCCTGTTGGAATGTCCAGTTTGGGTGTTGCGCAAAAAAGGAACGACATGGGGGTCTGAGCACCTGGTTGATGTAGCGCTGTGCATTGACACACCTGTCCGCGACCAGGACCAATGTTCTGAAAGATGACTGGTCCTATGGCGTGGTTAATCCAATTGCACCCCCCCATATCATAACGTTCGGGCCTCCCCAGGGGTTCCGCTCTACCACACAGGAGTCAGCATAGCGTTCACCAGGTCGACGCCATATTCTGACACGACCGTCAGCCATGTCAATACAAAAACGGCTCTCATCTGAGAACAGTATGCGTCCCCACTGCTGCCTGTGCCAGTTGATTCGGGCTTGTGCCACTGCAGCCTGTCCTGCCGGTGTCTTGGTGTCAGTACCGGACCTCTGTGAGGACGCCTACATGCCAGCCCGTTCTCCTGAAGACGCCGCCGCACAGTGTTGAGGCTGATTCGTTGCTGGAGATTCCCAGGCACCTGTCGAGCAGTGTTGGCGGCTGTTTGCCGCCTGTCCCGCAGATGGGTTCGAACAAGATGGCGATCCTCTCTTGGTGTGGTGACCCGAGGACGGCCTGGCCGGGGACGATCATCAGTGGTACCAGTGACTCGCATGCGGTGTGCTGCAGACGATAGATGGTTGAGATGTGGACGTTAAAAATGTTGGCGACCTGCCTGGCATCCACACCAGCCTCCAGATGGCCTAGGGCACGATTGCGTTCCTCTGCTCGTAGTCTTGGCATCTCTGTAGCGCTCAGACGGCAAGTCGTTACCTGAACCTTGTAGCGCGGCTTCATAAAGGCTGCATGCCTGCGTACTTGTCGCTGGTTAACTTTGCTCTGCATGGTGTGCACGTGCCTCACATGCAGCAACCAGTTTGCCATTTTTGTTGACCCTCCAATGCCGGGAATGATGTGTTGCTCACACATTTTTTTTCACTGCACGTGAGTCTTGGACCCAATAAAGTATAAGGAAGATAAATAATGATTAAATGAACAAGTATCAAGAAGAAAATGGGCTTATCAAATCGCTCACATTGTTAGAGAGGCACAGATATTTATAACAATGACTGACCCACACGTGGGAAAACAGTCGGAAAACTTCCGTATATAACATCCTTTCCTACGCTACCGTTCCCACCCGCTTAGTTCAAAAATACTGTTCCCATTCCCTTTAATCGCCTTACACGCTAAACAAAACTAGTAGGCCTAAACGCAAGCTCACATTCTTCCATTCCCCGTTTCTCTCAACCTCACCATCTAATACTCGATCTCAACAAAA
>JADBJO010016269.1:17500-41004 GCA_016801955.1 Conus betulinus | reverse complement strand
ACGGCTTATAGATCGATGATGCTGGTCAGATGTTACGGTTTAACTGGTCAACTGGTTTGTACCAAAGTTTTTTTTTTTCTTGCACATGTTTACCCTGTAGATCCTGTAATGCTGCCAGTCCAACTTTGTGTGTTTGTGTGAATGGTTTGGGGGAGGGGAGCGGCCCCTTTTAATCTTCGTCTCTCAACAGTTCCCTGGGCGATCATTTTAGCAAGATCTATGACTCTTTTACATGGACATTCCACTGTACTTTTCTTCTCTCATGTGGATATCAGTATATATTTGTACAGTCCGAAGTGCTAATGATGGTTTTACACAATTGATTCATTGATGAAATGATCAGTGTATCGACGTTTAGTATCTTTTGTCAACGCCTCATTTCTGTAGCTTGGACTCTTCTTTCCAGAACTGCTGAAAGAATCCGCGTCTGGAACGTACGCAGGAAGATGGAACATGCCATTGCATGCAAGAGCATGATCTTGCATTTCATGGAGATGTTATTGTTTTTCCCATGAAGGTATTAGACTGAACAGATAGTTGTCGCTGCTGTCCTGGAAGGGATTTCTGGGCTGGACCCCTCGCTGCTAATGACGGATTCCAAGCACATGACCTGTTGAACAGTCCTGGTACTTGGACACCTGTACCAGCAATAACGGTGCTGGAGTGGTTGGCCTGGCAGTCAACGTGGTCACCTGGGCGCCGATACCTGTGCCATAGACTGTTAACGCTTCACCAAGTCCGTCGTCAAGCTGCGCGTGCTCTTCTGGGCTGCCTTTTCAGATCAGCAGGTCATGTGCGGAGCGACGGCACGTGGTGGTTCTACCTTCAGTCATGACTGTACTGACAACGTTCTAGTGCATCGACTTTGAAGTACTCTGGAAGTACGTTGAAAAGTGTGGGAGACAGAAATCAGTCCCGAAAACTCCAGTTGGAGTATGGAACCACTCTTCGATAGTACCATGTATGGGTATGGTATAGCGTGAAAGCAATATAGTACACTATGGTGTAGAACAATGAAGTTTAGCACATTAGACTATAGCAGAACATAATACTGTGCAAAACGATAACATGCAATAGAGAACAGATCAGGGTTTTTTTTTTTGTAAAGCACATTACAGTACATATGATTCAATCCAGTACTGTCAGTGCCTTTCTATGCAAAGGACTATGTATCGTGGTCAGTATTAGCTGAATCATCCTGCTACCACACGCTCAAGAATGGAAAGTCAATGTACATAACTCAGGATTGGTGTAGCTGTGAAGGGCAATACCTTGATTCGTAACTCGATAGTGGGTTGAAGCACAACATTCACTCCCCTGAAAGCCAGGATGAGATGTTTGTTGTAACGTGAGGCGACTGCAGGCGCAAGATGGGCCGAATTCCATGAGATACGTGATTTTTCGTTCTTCATTTTCTTTGTCCTAGGTGTTGCTTATCGTGCCTGAAGAAGACCTAAGAGGTCGAAACGCGTCGCGTTTTGTCTTGTGACTCATTTGTTCATGTTTGGGCAGATACAGGATGAGATGACCAAAAAGCACACACACACACACACACACACACACACACACACACACACACACACACACACACACACACAAAATCAGTTTGATATTACCTTAAGCACCTGACACACATGTGTGGCTGTCCCATCTTCAGTTTGTTTCAGCGCTTTCTGACTATCTTGTTGGTGACGGAGTCGTTGCTCTTTATACCCGGGGGGTCTTCCAAGGCAACTGGAATCGAAAGCATCACGCTTCTTCACCTGGGCAGCTTTCAGATTCCTTGTGCCACAGGCGCAGAATGGCGTGGTGTAATACGTTACAATATATAAGCACGTCATACGGTACACATCCCCAGCTGATACATTCTTACCATAGTGTTTCAAGTATTTCAGTTATTTTAGCCAGGGTACGACAACAACAAACAACAACAGCATATAGTACAAAACGGTGTAATGCAGTACAGTATGACGACATTGACACTGTACAGCTCAGGGCGGTACAGAACAGCACGGTGAGTAATGTGCAGTGCGGTATAATACACCATAGAGATGTGTTATGTAGAACAGTATATAGAACAGAACGGGTGAGATACAGTACAGAACGGGTTTTACAAAACAGGACAGTGAGATAAATTGCATGGTGTAAGAGCAGTACCATAAGACGCAGTACAATACGGTGTAATGTAGAACAGCACAATGAGATACAGTACTACACAGTGTAGTACAGTGCAGTGAGATTCAGTGCAATGCAGTATGATACATGAAACAGCGGTGACTTAAATGCAGCACTATGTGACGCAAGACATCAGAGTGCAATCCACTGCATCACAACAGATCAAGGTATAGCACACTACATTTCAGCGTGACTACAGCGCACTTCTAATCGTTTTCGTACACTGTGATGCGCGTAGTGCAGTTCAAAGTAGTGCACGTACACGCGCGACAGTTTAAAGGCAGTGACGATGACTTGCACTATGCGCTTGTTGTCCCTTTTGACAAAGATGCTGCCTAGCTTTAGGTCATGATACAGGAGGTGGAATACTGGCCTTTCCCAATCACATGGCAAGTGCATGAAGAGTAATGTGTCACCGTCACAGCATGAGAGTGCTCTGTGGCTCCCGAGAAGTGGTGGGGAGGAAGGCGAAGGCGAAAGGTTGGGAGAACATGACGGAGTGTATAGGAAGGAGACAGGCGGGGATGGGAGAGGGATATATACAGATCAGAGAAGACATCGATGTCTACTGACTTTTTTTTTCTCTCTCTCTGTGTTTTGCTGATGTCCAGCCAGTTTTTGCTCATGACCACTCAGAGAGGGCCCGTAATGTATATATTATGATAATATTTTTGATGTTTTTTTTTAATACTGGTATTAGTTTGCATATTGCACCATTGTTCCACATCTATTTTTGTTTATTGTAGAAGTTCTTGTTTAAAAAAAAATAACTTTCTCACACCAAGATAATCCCTTTTTCCTCATTACAGAACGATCATTTTGTAATAAATAGTACAGAAGTAATGTAACAGACTGTTACACTGCTAAAATGCGCTGACTTCCTCAGTAGGCTACAAGGTAAGTGCAGTGCTCTAGCCTGTAGAGTTCGTTGTAGATCCTGTGGTAGATGTTCAGCTGCGCAGACGACAAAATACACCAGGCGGTATTGAAACGAAGAGGATCCTTTTATCTACAAACGTTGAAGAATAAAGGAACAAAACAAACCCATGACCTTCAGTTCAATACGTCGAACAGGAACTTAATCGTACATGCAGCAGCGAATATTCTATTAATGGCAGCTTCTCGTCGACTAGACTCAAACTCAATGAAGACTCTCGAACACTTCTAGACTAGAACTCCTCAACAAATCTCATTTCGCTGTCTGTCTCTCTCTCTCTCTCTCTTGTTTGTGTGTGTCGCTCTCTCAGTCGCACAGCTGTCATTCTTTTGTATGATATTCAAAGAACATTCTCGAATCTACTCGATTATTCTTTTTCTAGAATATTCTGCATATCAGTAAGCTTAACCAATGAAATCGCGACGACCGTATGCAAATGTAAATCGGTCAGCTTCTACAACATTATCGAACTTTCGGCAAAGCACTAGCAACTTACGGAAACCTGGTGAACATTCTAACATAATCTTGAATATTCCGATCGCTTTATCAATCGATCCCAAAACAATACTGAACAATTAGGCATACATTCACTTTCCAAACGTTTTAAACAAATCAAAACGATAGCACTAGCCTACAATGACCGAAAATACAAAGATCTAAAAGCGGTAATTAAAGGAGGCTTGCAACGCGTCATTATTGCTATGACGTCTTCACAAAATTCTTCCCCTCTCTTGTCTCCCTTTTAAATCGTAACACATACACAAACATAATCTTCAATATACAATCTGAAGTATTATGTTACGTTTAATCAAGTAACCCCGTGATTTGTCATCAGACATCCATGTCATCAGACATCCATCATATCTATAAAGGAAAAAAAAAAGAAAAAAATTGAGGCAGCTTCGCATGCTGTTCATTTGTTAATTATATTTTATATCTATTTTCAATTAACTGCTGAAGACTGATTAATCTGTCAATTATTCATTTTTTTTTTTTTTTTTTTTTTTTAAGCTGACTTATGGAATTCGCGCCGTGGGACTTAAAGGGGAGCCACTCATGAATGAAAGCAATGAAAACAGCTACATTCAAGCTAGTTCAGATAAAAGTCAACACATAATACATATTGAACATGTGAAAAGATATGGATGTTACGGTGCTTTTTTTTTTTTTTTTATAGCCAAAGAATTTTTGGAGTGACAATTGAGTTACGATTAGCATAGTAACAAAGCCTTGAATAGATAAACATAAAATGAGAACATTATGATGAGTTTATTTATGTCAAAAAAAAAAAAAAAAAAAGATAGGCAGACATGTAAAGATTTACAGAATGTTAAGATGGAAGAGGATATACAGTTGCTATTTTTGTGTGTCCGAAACGAAAATGTATTTTCGACTTCGCCACGGTTTAAAAAGAAAAGTAAGCTATTAAAGTCATGACAGAGTCATGAGAATTTCCAAATCTGGAAAGCGAGCTTTTCAGGTCCATCAAAATTCGCAGCACACATTACGGAGCAAAATTTTGTTTTTAAAGTGTGACTCCATTCTCAATCCCCACATTTTGTCAGCGAATTCTACTGTCGCAGCGTCAGTTGTACAGACGCTTTCCTCACGAAAAAAGGGTAGACAAGGTTTTAAACATTCAGCTATGTTTTGAACACAAAACGTGAGAACAATCACAACATCAGTCAAATTAAAGGTTATTCTATGTTCTCTGTTTTTCTTTGGTTGAAAGTCAATAGATCCGCCAATGAATCCATGGCTGATCGGCGTCATTTCAATCTACAGCAAGTACAAGATCGTATACTTTCACTTCACCCATATTTGAAACACTAAAATGAACTATTTGCCTGCACACTAGTTAGGTGTTTCTTTCTTTGGTGTGTGTGTGTGTGTGTGTGTGTGTTAGACGTCTCAGTGGTTGCGAATGTACAAATGGGAAAGACCAGTCGTTGTTCACAAAACGGAGTATCATGGGTGTCATCCGCCCCCCCCCCCCCCCCCCCCCCCCCCCCCCCTGTGGCAACCATTCAAACTGCAATTGACAGTAGGAAACAAAATCACGTCATGGGCTCTTCTCAACCGATCGGGATAACCGTTAAAGACAAAGATAGGTCAGGTTTTCATCTATGGTCTTATAGTCTACGCTATGGAAACCTATCTAATGAAATGTAAAGCATTTGGTTTCCTTGTTCTTTCAGCTTTACCATTTTTACACTTGTTGAAGAAAATTTAAAGCGAGCTACGGTTCAAAAGGGCTTTCTCTGCTTTTAAAACGATGTAAGTAATGACCCCCAAATGATTGAGAAGGAGATTCTGTGCGGCTAAAACCGGAGAAGACTTTATGTCTTCACTGTGTGCAACATGGCGAATGACAACACTTTGATGCTGACAAACTGTCGCACAGTAATTTTGTTAAACGTAAGAATCATAGGAGAGACCAGTCGCCATCACGAAGTAGTACGTGTCGCGGACTCCCGGCTGGGAGGTCGTGGGTTCGATTACCATCAGAGTCATGTGGGAATTTCCTGCCCCAAGCGGCTTCTACCCAGAGTTGAGTTTGCTACGGGCTCAGTTGGGAAGACTGTGACCACACAGTCGAGTTTCATCCAATAAATGGACGCGTCTCTGAGAGTTCTGCTCAAATTTCCTGACCAGCACTGCAGGTATCTGTATGTCTCGAGACTGCTTGACACCGGGATATATATTATGAACATAAGCGTGGACTACAGCCCTGTCAGGCAGTCTCAGACCGCAATGGAAATCCGCAGCATCATTTTCATCACCCTTATTCTCAGCATTGGGAAAAAAAAGTCTCAGATTTTGTGGCCTTCATGACCTGCTCTCATGGTGGCCTCAGTTTCGATGCCCTCTCCACGTCTAGGCCTTGGCTTGTTGATTCAGTCGGGATCACCGGTATCAGCAAATGTATGACAGCTGTCGTTGGACGGACGTGGTGGCGCCTTCCAGAGGGAGTTCTCACTCACGTCGGCTCCGCGATTAAGCAATCATGGTCGTCAGTAGGGGGCTTAGTAGATGATGTACTGCGTATGCTGGATCAGAACAGGCCCCACTGAACACCATCGAAATGACTCGGCAGCAGTGCAGTGTCTCCTCCGATGGGTTGCCTCTTGATGACTTGACATTAACTGTTCCCTGTGGATTGCTGGTGCCGGGCTGTGGCGGGCCGTGCTGGGCGGAGGCTGTGGACGGGAGAGGTCGGAGTGAGTGGTGTGGGTGCACTGCCACTGAGGTGGCACAGAAGATGGGACAGAAAAAAAAAAGAAATCAAAGGGGAATACAGTTTTGTTCGAATAAGGATTAGAATCATTTTAGTAGCAATAATGTGACTTAAGCTCCGATTATGTATCTGAAGGGCCACTCACGAAGTTGGAGATAAAAACTGCAGTGTCGTATCGATGGAGCAGAAACTCTTTGAAATCCTTGAAAAAATCAAAGAGAGTGACTACAATTAATCATTAATGGCTTAATCAGAACAGCATTTCATTGATTTGAATATACTTTTTTTTTTATCAAAAACATTTTTGTTTGCAACAAACGACAATAACTGTGTACATGACAAGTTCACGTCGCGAAATCCCAGGCCGTACGTCCAATCTGTGTGTGTGTGTGTGTGTGTGTGTGTGTGTGTGTGTGTGTGCGTGCGTGTGCGTGTGTGTGTTAGAAACTTTCTGACTTCTTAGTGCATTTCTTCAAAGATAAGAATTTTTTTTTCTCTCTTCATTTTGAATAAATGTGTAGTAGGGTATACTTTTCTGAAAAGAAAAACACCAACAAAAAAGTTTGCTGGTGAAAAGATATGTATAATTCTGCAAATCCAATTATGAACATCAAAGTTAATTTGCTTCAGTTACAAAATAAAATGCAACATCTCACAAGGATGACCTGCGCTGAACTATGGGCACACGTACTGCTTCACATGAGTTTTTGGTTACACCAGAACATATGAATTCATTTCATGCTAATGTCAGCCATGCCAGAACCTAAGAGAAGAACATCAGGATGATCTTCAAGCCATTTTAAAAAGCTTGTTTCTTTGGATTTTCTCCTCTTTTCTGCAAAAGTGTTGAACGTATACATGAAGGGATTGATAGCTGAGTTCAAAGGCAGTATGAAAATCGCCAAGGCCACATTCATTTCCCCGGGGATGGGGAAACCAGCCACAGCCAACATCCCACACAGTCCAATGGGAAACCAGCACAGGAAAATCGGTCAATGCAATGCTGACCAATCGCCGAGCGATGGTTACGTCTTGTGACACCTTTGTTGTGCTGATTTTCAACTCGTTTTTCTGTATCGACCAGTAAATGAATGCCTGACCTGTTGAGATTAGTAGGAAGAGAACAAAATTGAGGACGATCAAAACACTGAAAGAATACACTTTTCCTTTATAGTCTTGCCTCGTCACGGGCAGTGGAATACAGATGCCTGTCTGACTGTAGAATTGCCAGCGAAATGTCATCGGAAGTAAAGGCAGCAAGGCCAAAAACCAACCAACCAACCAGGTCAAGATACAAACTTTGGCTGCAGACGTTTTCTCAAAAATGCAAGGTACTGAATGGAAAACGCAGCACCATGAAATGGTCCGCGCGGTAATCAGGCAGATGATCAGTGCTGACACCTCACTAGACAACAGAGACAGGAAACCGGGCCACCTTACAGGCCACGCTGCTCTTCCATGTGTCATCATGATGGAGGTATCTGCCACGGAACAGTCCATCAGCCACGCCTATCACAGACATATAAACACCCATTAGAAAATCAGCCCATAGTAAGGTTGGTGACGAACACGCTAAAACCACTTGAAGAGGACATTCTTCTCACAAAACAGACGTGCACAGAAACAGAAGACATTACCAGACACTGCCAGACAGGCGATCAGCCACAGAAACGCACGATATATCCAGGATTGCAACAAATCTTCACAAGACGAAATTTCGTCTTTAGGTGCTCGGCAATACGAAGCATCAAAGTTATACGGAAGCACTTCATAACAACACAGTTTATAGTTCTCTGTTGAAACCAAACGTAGATACAAAAGATGTTTGAAAATACCAGCTGGAAACGTTTTCACCGGACTGCCGTCCAGATACAGTTCAGTCAGCCATCGTGTGAACTGAAAGCCACTGGTGCCAATAGTATGAATGGAAGTGAAGCTTAAGTTCAGTTGCCTTAAGCGAACAAATTGTGCCAGCGCTTTGGAGTCGAACACTGTCAGACTGGTGTATGAGAGATCTAACATTACAAGAACACTGTTTTGGGATTTACGAAAAGAAACATAACATATTGACGCGATTGGATTGTTGGACAAGGATAATGATTGTATGTTTTCTAAATGAAGAAAAGAAGTCACATCTATACTCAGCAGTTTGTTGTAACTGAGGTCAAGGAACCTCAAATTTAGCCATTTCATTTCAGGCAAGCGTGTTTAAAGAACACTTCACAAGTATCAGGTGAACAAGATAGACCTGACTGCTGACCTCCGCGGTGTCATACCCGAACCTGAAGCATTCAGAGAGCGAATCAGACGGAAGAGCTCTGCATGAAAACGCTGACGACATAGAAAAGTGTGACCTTGACAGAGGCAGCCTACTGGGCAGGTCATATCACACCATAATTCATCGTCATGCTTCGGACAGTGAGGCCAGCCGTCACACATGTGGTCGCTATGCAAACACATTTTTGAAAATCTGCATCGGAATAAGCCAGGACATTTCATCTCCCCACATCCCTCTTCATCCTGGCGATCAATGCAGTCATACATTTCATTGCATCGTGTGTAAACCGGCAGACAGTCATTGAACTCCCCAGGACAGCGATAGTGGCTGTCTGGACAGGAATCGTTGGAATTCATCGCAGTTGTAATGAACCGAATAATGCCGTTGAAACGGATTAGTGCAGGAGACGGAAAACGTTTGTTATACATGAAAAACTCTTTCAAAACCTGACAGCCATGTTCATCTGACCCGTCATGGCAATGTGGCAAGCGATCACAAACATTTTCGTATGACAGACACCGACCATCTTTACACGTGAACGCGCTGATACAAAGGGAATGCTGACAGAAAGATTCGTCACTGGAATCCGTGCAGTCAATTATGAAGTCACATACTAGGTTGTAGGAGATAGTCAGTCGATTGGTGCATGTGAATGTGGGAATCAAAGTAATGAGGTTGACTGAATCAAACCTATTCGTGGACGAATTGTATTCAGAGAAATAGGTAAATGAATTGTTCTGATTACTTGATTATCCTGGCTGGAACCAACTAGGAGGAATGTGTATGTCATGTGACCATCAGGCAGTTCAGTCATATGGTGCTTTGGCTCTAGTAAATAACGTTGTATGGACAAGGAAATTCTCTTTGCCTGCTGACACTCGTTTGCAGTTTGGTTTGTCTTGAATTCACAAATTAACTTAAGAGTCTTAATTCCAGCAACATATACTATAGAACTGAACACGAAAATCTGCTTTCGTATTATATTAAGAGTCATGCAATGCCTTTCAGCTCTGAAATAGTTGTAACGCTCAATAAAAGAATGAAAAAAAGAAAGTTCTGCCATGATGCGCGGTATGTCTGTACATATTTGGAAAAGACTGGTCATAGGCATACAAGCCAACGAAATAATTACCTGGAATATTCCAGTATATCCCTGCTTGCTTTGTTATCATACTGTGCGTATCATACACACACGTAGGAAATTTTAAAACACACCCCCATCGAGTTACAATATTGGTTACCTATTTTGTTGGGGTGTTTTGTAGGTCTAGATTCATGTATGAGAATTTTGTAACAACTGGCACATAGCGCCACCATACCTTGGCAGTCTGGACTGCTGAAAGGACAGTGCTCGGTTTCATCCCGCCCATCCTCACACTCTGTCTTCAGGTTACACTCCATGTGGTGCTGAAAACTGGAATAGTCTTCCACTGAGCAGTTCCAGAATCCACTTGACATTTTCCTAGGTGCTTTGTTTTCAGGGAAATAGGAAAAGAACAGCTGGAAGCATGCAATGATGTCATCATTGTTGCAGCTGTCTCCGGGTAACTGAACGGCAACGTTTTTGTTCTTCGTACTGTATACATAAGCAATATCAAACTTACTATATAATACCCACAGCGCCATGTGGATGCCATGCTGATTGCCCAAAATGTTTTCAAAAAGACCAGTAAAGGGATTGTATTTTCTGGTATAAAAAAAATAAATTGACGCAAGGCCTGTTTGGTGTTCGCTGATGAAAATTGACAATGAGCACATGATTGAGTGGCACAGGTAACTTTTTCTGCACAACAGGTGGATGGTTCCCACTGATCTGGCTTCCATTTCTTCCCATTGTGATGTAACCAGATGACTGTGAAGTCATGACCAGAACCACGTGGCCGGATGCTTCGGGTATTTGTTTTGTTTCATGTTACAGAACATTGATTTAACGACTACCAGATTTAAACAGGTCACTCAGCTGAGAAATCAACACTTACTTGGAGCTTTCGACAGACCTCCGTCCGTCTTCATCAGCGGTGGTGCTGCTACTGAGTGAACTGGAGTTCAGTGCACACGACCACGGGTCGAACCCTGGTCTTGTGACTGAACAATGAGGGTGTTGTACACCGATGGCAAGGTGTGTCTATCCCGGTCCCGGTTGAGTGTGGGTTGTTGGCGGCAACATGGATAGCTATCCATGTTGCCGCTAACAACCCCACACTCAACCGGGATTGGGGTAGACACACCTTGCCATCGGTGTATAAACATTGATTTGTTTCATTTTTTCCCCTTTCTTCTTCTTTTTTTTTTTTTTAAGGGAAACCCACACATTCTGATTTGATTCATATTATAGTGAAAGAAATATCGGCTAAACGATTAATCGTCCGGACAGTATTACGCAAATAAGTAAATACTTTTTTTATCATCGTCATCATCATCATTATTATCATTATTGTTGCTGTTGTTATTATTGTTATTAATATTATCATTATTAACAACGACAGTTCAGTTCGGTTCAGTTCACTTTCATCAAGGAGGTGTCCCTGCCCCTGCAAGGCTACGAGACGACAGTGCGCAGGTTTTACAGCTAGATGACCGAGTAGAGATGAAAACTGAAGAGGAACCTTTTGAGAAGAGGGTCTCATCTTAGCAGATGTTTATCTGCACTTTCATCCGACAGACTGATCGGACTATAGACACCTAGCCAACATTGTCAGTGCTGCTAATGCAATGTGTGTGTGCGCACGCGCGCGCGTGTTTGTGTGTTTATGTGCACATGTGTCTTTGTGTGTGTGTGTGTGTGTGTGTGTGTGTGTGTGTGTGTGTGTGTGTGTGTGTGTGTGTGTGTGTGTGCGTGTGTGTGTGTGTGTGTGTGTGTGTGTGTGTGTGTGTGTGTGTGTGTGTGTGTGAAGTCTGTGCACCTGTTTGTTTATGTTCTTGCACGCGCGCGCATCCACGCGTATGTAAAATATATAGAACAAAATCAAGAGAATAGAACTCACTTTGTAGGTAGAGGTGCTGGGATCCTTTGGGAAGAGTTGAACTATATTTGTTTGAAGCGCGCCTCTTTCTAAGTGCTATATCGGCCAATAATTGGATTGGAGCATAAAGAACTCTACACTCTGTGGCTGCACGAGAGCCTTGGAGTTATACTGTCTTCACTCGTCAGTGGAACAGCAACGAGTGAGGCTGCTGCAGGATGCACGTGGCAGCTGCTTCATAGTGACATTTTTCGCTGGTGGGCTCTGCAGTCGGGGGGGGGGGGGGGGGGGGGGGGGGGGGGGGGGGGGGGTGAACCCATGGGAACGCTCCCGTGGAGGTGCTGTCTTGTCACAACCAATAGTCATTATGCCATGGAATCTGCCAGGGAGCAAGTATGTCCCTTGACGTCTTAATGGAATGCCTTGTGTGTGCCTGCACTCTACGTAAAAAACAGCACAGGCTTCCAAGGTGCGGGTGCAGGCTTGCTCCCAGCTGGTTTGCTCGGCAGCAGAGGACGGTGCTTCTCTGGTTACCACCCACACCTTCAGGTGTATCTTTTTCTTTCTACACTGTGGCTACAAGGAAGGCTTAGGGTATATTGAGAGTAGGGAAAAAAAGATGGGGAGAAACAAATCTAGACATACTTAACGTATGCGCGCGCGCACACACACACACACACACACACACACACACACACACACACACACACACACACACACACACACACACACGCACGCACGCACGCACGCACGCACGCACGCACGCACACACACACACACACACTGCTGTGAATACACACATTTCACATGCCACGTACTCCTGCTTCCAACGCCTACCTCCAGGTTCTAACTCTCTACCTCTCTCTCCCTACTCTCTCTCTCTCTGTGTGTGTGTGTGTGTGTGTGTGTGTGTGTGTGTGTGTTTGTGTGTTAAAAAAAAAAGCAGCCACAACCCCCAGGTAGTGGCAGTTAACAGTTTCGGTTTATTGAACCTTCCTCAATAAAACCAAGGATTGACAATTTCAGGCAAATTACAGCGCCTTTTTATACACACTCTGAGAGCTCCTGATCCTGCATTCACTCATCAAAAAAGTTAACAGAAGTCATTAACATGAATGACAGCGCCCGTTAAAAAAAAAACTTGAGTAAACATCATTTTGCATTAAAACAAAATTTCCTTTTAGACCCCTTCCTCTATCTCTACTTTGATGTTTTGGCACACATTGTCCATCAGCCGACGTCAATACGTAAACGATCTTTTTATTCTGGAAGTTTTCTGACTGATACTTCCGCTATCCTTCATAAACACTCACCCCCCACCCCCCCCACCCCACCTCGCTGTCTCTCTCTCTCTCTCTCTTTCTCCAAAATGAATGAAGATGATGAATTGTTTGGCAATGTATTGATTGCTTTCATTTGACTGTCGATTCCGGAGTAATTTTTTCATACTGAAATATCTTTGCTTCCGTTGAAAAAAAAATTAGCAAAAAAAGTCATTTCTAAAGAACATATTTTTTAAACACCAATTTTTTCCCCTGGTTGATCGGCACCTAAAGTTACAGGGTTTTTTTTTTTTTACCCACCTAAGTATGCATTTAAAAAAATTATTTCTGTGACTAATTTAATTCAAAGTTATTTATTTCTTTATGGCCAAAAAGGGTATATATCATAGATTCTGTTTCTCTATGACAGGAGGTGCAAACATTTTCTTCTACAACACGTGTTTTTCCATACGCCATTTGCATACAGATATCGATGCAAAGTCTTCGTTTGGTTCCATTTCAAGTTTACACCACAAAAACCTTGCGCACTGGTTCAGAAACAAAAACTGTTTCACGTTTTTAGTTTTTATTGCTCTATTTTTCACAACGAATAGGAGTCGTAACATCAAATATTACCACGCGATAATAAAGAGTCATATCTTTATCAAAAGATGAAACCAATTGTAGGACATATGCAATGTCTGCCTCGCTACTATTAAAAAAAAAAAAAGATTTGTCAAGTCATTTATCATCGAGTACACAAAAACACACGCCATACGCCAAGAAAAGAATGCTGATTTGAAAGCGGAGTTTAGATTCTGTTAAGGACACTTAAACATCTCTTTTGAGTTTACCGTGGTATAATGCCACGATCCATCCAGTTCTTCGATTTAACAATTTTGTTTCCAACTTTAAACTGTTCGTATGACAACATGACAAACATAGTCAGCGAGCTGATCTGTCTGTACTGGAAGTTGTACATTCTCCCCGTCCCACCATCCACTCCCATCCCCAAAATTGTGTTCTCTGAGAGCATTTGTGTCCTAAAAACATTATCTGTGTCTTCTCCCCTTCTGTGTCCCATCTCCCCACCTCCACCTCGAATATTCTTTCTAATTCAGTCATGATGGGGTTTCTGGTGACTGGTGTTAACAATGATATATGTGTGAGAATCTTTTGTTAATATGTTGAAATAGACATACAAAGCTACAATTCATATTCATATTACAAATTGGTGTACCTATTGTACTGGACGACATGAGCTAAGGGACACACACACACACACACACACACACACACACACACACACACACACACACACACACACACGAGAGCAGGCACGCACGAACGAACGCACGCGCGCGCGCGCGCGCGCGCTCACACACACACACACAGACGCACACACACACAGACGCACGCATGAGTGCACCCTCTCCTGCACACATACTTGGTCCTCTCTCTCTCTCTCTTTCTCACTCCGTCTCTCTCTCTCTGTCTGTCTGTCTCTCTCTCTCTCTCTCTCCACTCTCTCTCTCTCTCTCACACACTCTCTCTCTCTCTCTCTCTCTCTCTCACACACACACACACACACACACAATTAAACACAACACGCTTTAACACAAAAGCAAACACACACGCTCGCGCGCGCGCACAGTCACACACGCACACACACACACACACACACACACACACACACACACACACACACACACACACACACACACATGCACGCGTGCGCTAAATACGCACGCATACATATGTGCGCGCGCGTGCACGAATACTTGTTAAAAAACAGAGCCAACGCACAGTTTTTATACCACCAAAAAGGTCAAAGAACAATGTATTTTTCTGAGGGAATTGATTTATGACAAGAGAGTGTTTTGAACATGATTTCAGAATTAGAGTGAAAGGAGAGGAATCGATATGTCGGAAAATTTATGGGGAGTTTGTTGAGGGTTAAGGGGGGAGGCTCACAGAGAGAGAGAGAGAGAGAGAGAGAGAGAGAGAGAGAGAGAGAGAGAGAGAGAGAGAGAGAGAGTAGTGGAGATATGAAAAACATAAGGGACTCGACGCTATCTTCTGCATGACAACAACACCGCGGAAACGCAACACCTGTTGAAAGTCAGTAACACATGTGTGTTACGGTCTGGACATGTCATGTGGTGTACATTGAACACAAATACCACATATGTTGGAAGTTCCAGTGAAGTTATATTGTTTCTACTGAACACCAACAACATATGTGCGGTGGTCTAGTCAAGTCATATGATTTCTCTGGATCACGGATAAAAACATAGGTTTGGCGGTCTGGTAATGTAATTTATGTTGAACACTAATCATGCAACAGTCTGTTCATGTTATCTATTAACACTAATAGCAGAGAGTCAATTGTATGGTATTTGTACTGAACACAAGTCACTTATGAGCGAGGCAGTCCAGTCATGGCGTTTTAAATTGAACACTAGTAGCACATAAGTGCAGTGCTCTAGTCATAGTCTTTGTATTGAACTTCAGTGACACATACGTGCAGCTGTTTTGGTCATGGTGTTAATGAACACTAATAACATATAAGTGTGGTGGTGTGTTAAATTTTTTTTAGAACAATAGTAACACATATGTGAGATCATATCTTTAACTTGAACACTGGTAACACATATGTGCTGCGGGTCAAGTTGTTCATAGCCTAACTGGACCAGAGGGACAATATGAGGGCTGAAATACGATGGTACAAATAATTGTAGATAAAATCCTGTCTTCTTTAAAACCATTGTAATGTATTGGAAGAAGGGCCCCCCAAAAAATCCTCAAACTCTGAAGTGCAAAACTATTTTTTTTTTCATAGAAATGTTCTTGCGGGCTTCACATTAGCTTTAATATCCTGATCTAATGATGAAAGAGTACGAGAAAAAAAGTTTCTATTTCGACTATTGTAATTCTGATCACAATGAAATAGGGTGGGGAAGAGGAGGAGGAACAGCATCATTGTAAACTATTAGATGAAGTACTTATTCCACGCATCGACTGTTCCTGTTTTATTAAGACACAGACTGCGGGATGCAGGTGACCATTGAATGTGGGCCATAGGGAATGTTGTATCCTCAAACAGTCGACTACGCCTGTCAGCGAATATCTGTTGGGAGAAGAAGATAGCCAGCTTCCTAAAAAGAAGCAGCAAGAATATGGGCAGCTCTAGAGTTCAGTATTAAAGAGACAGTGTCCATCTGTCTGACTTGAGTTCAGTATTAAAGAGACAGTGTCCGTGTGTGTCTGACAGAGTGTGGAGTTCAAAGTAGGCCTGATGATAAGGAGCAATTTCATGGTATCATTTAAACACATAGCATTCACAGCTGACCAGTAACTGAAAAGCGATCACTACATTTGACGTTAAATTATACTGCCTCACTAGTTTGTCACTCATGTGGCCAGGAATAACTCAGTTTCCATGTAAAGAAGCACATAATTCTAACCTTATTCATTCAAATTTGAAAAAAAAAAAATGTGACAAAGTTACCTTTCTACAAAAAACAAAAAAACAAAACAAAACAAAAAAAAAAAACAAAAAACCAAACCAAACCAAACCAAACCAAAACAGTCTCAGCATGATGATGAGAAGCGTGCAAGGCGCAGATTCAGTATATTATAGACCTGACTTGCTAACCCAGGTGTTCTTTCAGGTGATCGTACTGCTGGACTGGCCTGGTTGCCAGGCATCTGGGTGAAAATCACATGCCTAATACATAAAGCTAACAATTTTCATTTCTGTTGTGTTGAATGTCCATTTTTCCTTTATAGTTGAATAACCGTTTTTCCTAAAAACAACAACAAAAACAACACAAACAAACAATCAAAAATATAGGATCACTTTTACTCACACTGACCGTCAAATTCCAGAGAACTGGATGCTGTACACATACTATTTAACTAAGCCTGTTGTCCAGCACTGTTTTTTGACATCGAAATAGTATCACCTGCAGAAAATAGGATTAACAACACAATGAAATCAGGAGAAAATGTAATAACATGCTTACTCTTTTCAAGTATTTGTAAAGCAAGTTCATTAATAAACCAAGAAAACAAAACTAGCATCCACACGTCTCCTTGTTTTATCTCTCAAACAAGCAATGAAATATGTTAAATCTGCTTTTTTTTCGCTATTTGTGCGTTAACAGTGTTATACACGTTTCTTGATCTTTTACCCCTCATTCAATTGTTGACAAGTATATGCCACAAAAGCTTCCTTGGTAAAGAATGCAAAGCTTTCATGAAGCTTATCAATGCAACATATATAACTTTTTAAATTTTTAGTTTTGAACTGCCACCAGACATAAAATGATGATCGTGGAAATTACTGAATATGCTTGCGTTTAATGTACCTTAGTTGGTATTCGTACCTGTTTGTGGGTGTTTTTTTTTTTTTTGTTCTATTTTTCACAATAGCTAGAAATATTTATGTATTATCAGTTTAATGTATGTGTGAAAATCTCTGCGCACTGTCCTCTTTATGCGCATATGTATTTCTCTTGTTGCTGAATAAAGCGTATTTCTCCCGGGGGAAAAATGATGATCAGTTGTTGAATTATTCTGTTTAAATCCAGCCTGATACCTATTATTTTCTTCTACCATTTAAAAAAAAAAAATTAAGCCTGCATTAACTGAAGTGTGATCTGACTGCACGCATTACTCCTAGATATGCGCACGCACGCGCTAGAGAGAGATTGGGGAGGGGGTGGGGAGGGAACAAAGAGAACTGGACAGCCAACATCGGCTGATGTACGATATACTATCCATGAACGGCTGAGATCAAACATGTGCGGTGAACACGAAGCCACGATATCTCGAGGGATGGATAATAAGTGGAGTTCAGTGACATACATACTTGTGTATCTGTCTAGTCAGCTAGCTCCTCCACTATTTACATCTTGGGTACTTAAATAGACATCAGCCGCTTTCCTCCTGCATTTTTTTCCCATCTTTTCTCTCTTCCGTAAAAGTCTGCAAATTTACTCACTGATGTACTTATACAAAACTAACCGATACATATTTGCTTTTAGTTATCTACTTACATGCTCAATCATCTACTTACTATTCACTTGCTTACCTGCTAATGTTATAAGTATTTAGATTCTGCGAAGTGGGAAAAGTGTTTTTAGCGGATTCTTACATGTATGGGATGCATAACATTATAAAAAAAAACCACCAATAAAATTGTTTGATGAGGTACTTTCTGTTGAAGTCTGCTGATGTGCCTGTAGACCCAAGGAATGCGAACATCATCAAGATCACGAACATGACAGGACTGAAGGCCGTCTGTCCAGGTATCGAAGATTCCATGGAGCAGAACAGAACAGACAACACAATCCTGCAAGTCAACGTCACAGACTGTGAGAAGAAGACGCCCAGCTTTCCCAGCCAACCACGAAGTTGTGTTTGGTGTGTGCGGCGGCTCCTCCACATTCTGTAAGATGCATGTGAAGATCACACAAAACTTGAATATCGGTGTTCACCTTCGGCGCTTAGCCTACTGGTGTGATGGCAATCGGTGGGAAACTCGGATCCGTAAAACTCTATATCATTCAGGATTATTTGTGTCATGCAGTCGGCATAGTTCTGAAGAACTGTTTTTCTTACTACCCCAAAGTCACGTGTATGTAATACACAGTAATAATCCATTTGTTGAAGTTGATTTTGATGAGCGCAAGCATGTTAATTTTATTGTACAACAGATATCAGAATATTCAGGGTATGTCATAGTTCCCAAACTGTCCATCACGACAGTCATGAGTGAGGACCTGAAATGGCCGTCCGGCTTTATCATTGTGATTAGCATCGGCAGTCATCGTTCCTCGCAGCTTGTACGCGAGGGGCACGTCGTTTGATGCTGACATACCGAAGATTAAACGAAACTGAACAAAGTGTCGTGCATTTGTGTTTCGACCATTTCACACCAGTTACCGTTCTTCTCACATCCCATGTTCAAATTGATTTAGAAGCTTCCTTGTTTCATGCACAACTGAAACTGTATTTTTCTGTAATTTCTGAGAAGGACCAACCCCATCAGTTGTCTGCTAATTGGTTTAACTGTTCTGTGACTCATTATTCCAGTCTCCAGGATCATCTAGACTGTAACTTGATGCCCGAGTGTGAAGACGGACGGGATGAAACAGAACATTGTCCGTTCAGCGGTCTCGGTTGTGAAGGCCTCGTTGCTTCCCATAACAAATGTTTTCAGTTAGTCAGTTTGAATACGCAGGCTATCGTAATTCTCATTGAATACAGGTGCAGGAATAACGGTGGAAGATTGGCTTCAGTCAAAAACCAGGAAGGAGCAAGACGACTCACGACACAGTTTCCAACACTACGTGCGAGTTTCTGATGGGTTTGGTTACACGTCTGGTTGGGACAGCGTGCCTTTCGTGTACAGCAAGTTTCGCAAATGGAATGACCACACCATCATCTACAACATGAATCATTTCATTCTATCAGAACAATACTATCCCTCAAGGATAAACAGACTGCGAAATTTAATCCCATGCAAATTTATAAGAAGGAATATATTGGCGACTTGCTTGTTTTCGGGGTACTATGTGAATATGAACGTAAATCTCTCAGACATTTTCCTTTCCAAATCAGTTTAGCTCTCTTATCTTACTCTGATGCCACCTATACAAGGACTCAACAGGTTTTGTTTGTGTGTCAAGATAAACGTGTCATGCACGCATTTCTGGTTGCTAACAGCAACAGTTTTTGTGGAAACCCAATGTATGAAGACTTTACAACGTTTGTAAATGTTAGTAATAATTCACCTACTAGTCTCCAAAAGATGGTCATTACACAAACAAATGCCACATTTTCATGTGATGATGGCACCACCACTGTACAATACACTTTTGTCTGTGACTTCAGACAGGACTGCCCAGACAACACGGATGAGCCGTTTTGTGACCACCCACCATGTGACGGGTTTCGTGCTCTAACTCTCGGTGTGTATTGTTCAGTCAACGGTGCAATGAATATTCAGACTGCTTGGACGATTCGGATGAAATGAATTGTACGGGAAACGTGACTTATTTTAAATTGAGAGGCACAAACGAAAACCAGCATTACTACATCAGCTTGGATGGTACTGGTTATTTTCACTCAGCACATGATGAAAGCAGGAGAACATTGTCCTGACAGTCACTACAGCTGTACAGCAGAATGGCTGTACTGTCTCCCTGTCTATACACGATGCAACGGATTTTCAGACTGCGTTTATGGAGAAGATGAACTGAACTGTGAGAGGGGGACATGCCCTTATTACTACCAGTGTAGAAATTCCAGGATATGTGTGCATTACGATCACCTATGTGATGGTTTGGCTCAGTGTGCACAACAGGATGATGAACTGATGTGTGACAGGATCTGTCCTGAGGCTGTCAGTGTCACGGCCACTCCTTTTGGTGTAGTCAACCTTTCCATGCTCATCTCTACCCTCTGATTCGCTACTTGGACGGATCTGGCTCGGGAATATCATTGGCTGACTTAGCACAAAATGTGTATATGACTCATTTAAGCCTGACTTATTGTTTCCTGGATAATATTTCAGGTTTCAGAAACACCAACTTGCAGTACATCGACCTTGCTTACAACAACCTTAGCAGTTTTGACATGACAGTTTTCACTGATCTGCCAAGTTTAAAAACAGTGTCGTTATCCAACAATCCACTACAGAAAACAACAAATAAACCGCACATGCGTATTTTGCCTTTTCTAAGACGAATGGATGTATCAAAAACACACTCTCAATTTTTACATATGTTAGACTCTGGAGTGCCTATATACATGCCCAGTCTTAAATATTTGAATTTGTCCTTTTGCTCCATAGAAATTATTGGGACCAAAAGTTTTAAAAGCATGCCTCAGCTGACTGAACTAGACGTAAACGGAAATCCAGTCAACAGGTTTCCGTCAGACTTGTTTTCAAGTCATACCAATTAAAAACGATTTTCTCTTCAGATTATAGACTCTGCTGTGAGGCTCTGTTTCCACAGCAAAGAAGTGAAAGACACTGCTTTACAGTCGAAACTATACTGGCTTCCTGTGAGACATTGCTTCCATCTGAACTAACTAGGGTTTTCTTTTGGTTTATGAGTGCATCTGCTGTCATAGGAAATATGGTTTCCTTATTGATGTCATTTTCAGTCTGGGAATTACTTGGAAGCAAATTCTTGATAATGAGAATCCATTTACATTTTGCTGATGTATGTATGGGTATTCACGCTTTTATTGTGTTGATGGCAAACAATACATTTTGTGGACAATACATTCAAATTGAAAAAACATGACCAAAAGTTTGCTTTGCAAATTCAATAGCTTTATATCCATTCTGTCCTGTAAAGTATCCGTTTTTATCTTGTTTATCACTTTGAATCATGTGAGCGTCCTATTGTTTCCTGGAAATCCGTGGTCGTTTAGTAAACGTTCAGCGCTTTGACTTGTGCTACGATTTGGTTTACCGGCTTATTCTTGTCTTTTTTATACCTTTTCTTCCTGGATTATCACGTTGGGGCGTCTCTGGCCAGTCTGGTCTGTGTCGTCTGGCTTTATTTCAAGGCTACAAGTCTTACAAAGGCTTCAGATGGTTTAAATGCATCGTAGTAATGAATTCTACCGCAGGTTTAGTCACCATGATTTGTCAAGTTGCCATCCTTAATCGTTTACCATATTACAGAATTGTTTTACGTCCAAAGAACAGATTAGTTTATTCTTCAGTTCACGTGATGAGAACAGTGGCTATGACGAGCGCCATTTGTTGGATTTTATTTGGTCTGGTCACAATATTGTCTGTGGGTGGTGTTACTTTCTCCAGCAAAATTCATGGAGCTCTGGTGGTGTTCATGTTACCACTGAACTCTGCACTCAACCCAGTTTTCTATCTGTGGAGTCTGGTCTCTCAGCGGCGACAGACAGATTTAGAGGGTAAATTGCTAACGGTGTTGAAATTGAAATCAGGACGTGATTTGTCCGCAAAAAAACTAGTCCATCTGGAAAAAAAAACAAACAAACAAAAAAACCTAACATCAAGTAAATGTCAGTCTAGGTGGCAGAAATAAATACACAAAAGGAATTTGTCTAGCTTAAAATATTGGTATTCAGGCAAGTTTATACGCAAGTGTCAATGTGAGAAATATCACTGGTATCCATAAATGATGTATATCTAATCTGTTTTAAGGAATGCGTTTACGACAAATACAATCAATCTTCCAAAGACTCCAAATATTTTCATCTTCTTGTTAATAGCAAATGTTATACACCAATTTTGTTCGAATTTACATTCAAAGAAACAATCTGTCTTTCAGATATTTCTCCGAGTCAATTTGTAAAAATGTTTGAATTATTAATGTATTATTCATGTAAGACCAATTTGTTTAAATTATATAAAACATTTTGTCCTCAGGATATTTTTCCAAGTCAGTTTATCAAAATACTTAATTTTTAAAAAAAAATCTCTATACAGTTCAAGGCAGATATACATTAACAGAGTTTCCTTTCAGGACAAATTACATGAATTTTCTTCTTCTTCTTCTTCTTCTTCTTCTTCTTCTTCTTCTTCTTCTTCTTCTTCTTCTTCTTTCTCTATCTTCTCTCTTTCTTCTTCTTCTTCTTCTTCTTCTTCTTTTCTTTCTTCTTCTTCTTCTTCTGTCTGTCTGTAAAGATTATTTCCTTTGAGGACAGAAGATAGGAGTTATCATCTTTTCTCTCATTATAGGTTTTTAATTTGTTGCAAAATCTGGCAACGTGGCACTGTTTACATTAAAATCGAAATTATTTGCCTCTATAATTGATAAATTTCCTGTAAAGATTACGGAAGTGTTCTACCATTGTTTACACACACACACACACACACACACACACACACACACACACACACACACACACACACACACACACAGAGTAGTGATGTTATTAATATTGAAATGAGGTACGAAATGAGGACGCCAACGTCCCGCTAGGGTGGATTAGAGGAATGACGCCATGGGGTTGGTTGTGATAGTCCCACGACGCCATTTCTTCTTCTTCTGCCTTTAATGCTTTACTGTAACAGAGGGCCGTAGAAATCTATGTAGATCACATCTCATTAGATAGTATACCCCCCCCCCCCCCCCCCCCCCCTTTTCTTTCTGCATACGCAGGCTGACACTCCTGCGGACACTCCCTGTATGGACAGGCAAGGATTAATCCCATCTACCCAGCAAAGGGAGTGGAGTTTTGTGTATTTGATAATTTTTTATCCCCACCATTAAGGCAGCCATACTCCAGCTTCGGAGAAGTTGCATGCTATGTGTAACGTGTCATCCATACCAACGGCAAAACTGGCCTTCCCTTCTGAAAGTTGGTGATGGGATTTTACGTATGTGCAAGACGCTATGCGCGCGTTCACGCATGGAACCTCGATTTATAGTCTCATTCGAAGGACTATGGAAGTGGAGTCAGAACCAATGTTAACTTCAAGGGAAAAATCCCCCTGTACCAAAACGGCCTGGTGGAGATTCGAACCCGCAACCCCAGGATCACCAAGATTACGAGTCCGCGCTCTACCACTGAGCTATTCTGGCCCCCTGACAGTATGTAATTTATGCAGATTATATGGATGTATGTAGATACATTTATA
>JADBJO010016269.1:5000-12500 GCA_016801955.1 Conus betulinus | reverse complement strand
CCCATGTCTGTCACCCCCCCACAAAACAGCACGGTATTCCAGGCCACGGTAGTCACAGTCAGCAGCGCTCCTTCGCCGATCGCCCCACATCTCCAGGAGCCGTCCCCCCGCGACACAGGCTAGACCCGCCGTCACCCACACGGCTGGAAGGTTGTCTGCGCCGCCCGACACTGGTCTCTCACATCAGTGTCCCTCAAAGAAGAGCTGCCACCTCGCCCCTGGCGTCCACTGCTATGCTATACTCGCAGTGAACCTGCTTGCTCTCAGACAGCGCCTCTAAATACTTGCTCTCACACAGCGTATTGCATTGAGGGTGAGATTAACGTCTTGTCGGCCTGAGGCCCTTAAGGACAAGGTTCCTGCAGACATAGGTCTGCATATTTGTGGCAACTGCTGTTGCCTGAGGGCAACTTTTCAGCCCAACCCCCTAAGGAGTGCCCCCATGTCTGTCACCCCACAAAACAGCACGGTATTCCAGGCCGCGGTAGTCACAGTCAGGCAGCGCTCCTTCGCCGATCGCCCCACATCTCCAGGAGCCGTCCCCCGCCGACACAGCTGGAGAGTTGTCTGCGCCGCCCGACACTGATCTCTCACATCAGTGTCCCTCAAAGGAGAGCTGCCTCCTCTCCCCTGACGTCCACTGCTATGCCACACTCGCAGTGCGCCTCTAATTATAATATTATAGGCGTGAACCGGACCGCAAAGCCAGCAACACGGCGCCGCAGACAAAACGGGCCTTGTGAGGCTGGAACCGACAGAAATTTGTGCTGTCTGTCCCAGCTTCCGTGTTGTCTGGCTTGCCGTCCATTCAAATTATTCACACATATTTACTATCAATGAAATCCCTCAGAACCCAAGGAATAAAATGCAGTAAGTCACATTTGACAATTTTGTTCCTGTACTAAATCATTGCTGATTAATGTCCCAGAGTGACCCACTTTTAACGTGTTTGCGATGAGAAATACCAAACAGCGTGAAGTAATTTTGTAATGAACGAATAGCTGGCACTTCACTCGTTTCATACATATAAATTTCATTATCCACGACATTGTCTGAGCGGAGAACTTTGGTTTTGAAATTTGAGATAAAACACAACTGACTTTCGTCACCACATGGCCGTTGACTTACACCATCCTCGCCCGCACACTCATGTACAAACATACACGTCATACGCACACACACAAGCAGCGTTTGCCCTTCGTTCCTCAAAGACACAAGCGCATCTTGAAAAGAACTAAAGTGTCAACATTTCTGTGAAATGTAACCCTAGCAGCATGTGGCAATACATGTGAATAATAAATAGAAGTACAGTCACACATATAAATGCTCCCAACCCCCGCCTCATCTGCACATGTCTAAACACACAATTAAACCCAAGCAATTTACTGCAGCTGTAGTGAGAGATAAGCAAGCAAAATGTTGTGGGAGAAATCGATAACATCACAGGAACAAAAAGAGTAAGTGTGAAAATGTTAAGGTAAATAACATGCAAAGGACAATACAAGAATCAATACAGGAACAGACAGATATTACACAACCTAATGAAAAAAGAAATGAATGAATAAAACTTTGAATGAACTATAAAACCGAGGCTACGTGTGTGTAACATCTCGCACACTTTTAAAGTCCCATCCCCAACTTTGGGAAGAGAAATCCAATTTGGCCATAGGGATGGATCACACATATACATACAGCACGCATCCTCCGTGAAGGATCGAACATAGACCTAAATCCTTCGAGTTCCATGGGGAACACAGGACTGCGGCAGCGCTCCTCCAGCGAGTCGGTTCTGGGCTGACCTTTTCAACTGGGTCCGTGGCATTCCGACTTTCTTCTCTTCGGAATCCATGGCACCAGCGCTGTCGAGGTCGTTCCTCCGTCCTTCCTTTTCCCCGATGGGTTCCATTTAAGTGTCTGTTTTATGATGTTGGTAGGAGACTTTCTTAGTATGTGACCAATGCAGCCCTGTTTCCTTTACTTTAAGCATAACAGAGACGCAAACATCCGCTGTGTTGGTCAGAAAATTAGAACAGCACTATCAGAGATGCATCTGTCAAGTGAATGAAGCTCCACTGCGTGGATCCATTCTTCCCACAGCAAGCTCATGGCAAACTGAACTCTAGGTAGGAGCCGGTCATGGGCCGAAAAAGCCCACAATGATGAGAATCGTACTCACGACTTCCCAGTCGGAGATCCGCGACGCTAACCACTGTGCCACGGTGGCTGGTCCCAGCATATATCTGAATGTGTATATTGCATGTGGAGAAACAGAGGAGGAGACAACTTTCAGTGACAATAAATAATCAGAGCACAATTCAGTTGTGCCTGTCTATATACACCCCTGAACACACACTATGTATGACATGTTACCTATACATAACCCCCTACATCCCTGTGTGTGCCTCTTTCTTTGCGTGTGTATGTGTGTGTGTGCGTGCGTGCGTGCGTGCGTGCGTGCATGCGTGCGTGCGTGTGTGTGTGTGTGTGTGTGTGTGTGTGTGTGTGTGTGTGTGTGTGTGTGTGTGTGTGTGTGTGAGTGAACTGCAATTGGTGGCTTTCTAGATAACGATGGGAGAGATAAGAGGTCGCGGATAATGTGTCAGCAGTTCCTGTCACTCAGCCAGAGCCGTGTGGGAATGAACGGGCTCAGAAGCGGAAATACCAGCTAAGAGACATGACGTGTCGACATGTCCTGTGCCGTGCTCCCTTACCCTGTGACTACAACATTTTCCTCAGTCGTCTCCCTTTGTCAGCATCCTGTGACGTCACTTCCTCTTCCGTTTTCAAGCTGATCCAGACTTGTCGTAAAGAGTCTGAACCTGCGAACCTGTGAAAATACATTAACTACGAATAGTTCACTAAATTCATTCAAAATGAAGGTAGACAAATCAAGTGCGCCCGACCATCAGAGAGGACACCATTGAGACGAAGCGAGCGGTCAAAAGGGCCAGACATGATTTCTTTAAGTCTCTCCGAAGTCAGGAAGTTGGTCGTGCTGATTTGGCCAACTCTCCAGACAATTAGGAAAACGACCAGATTGACCACACTGCATGAAATCTTTCACCACCTCATCACTCAACTCATGATACTCATGATGAAGTTGGTCGTGCTGATTTGGCCAACTCTCCAGACAATTAGGAAAACGATCAGATTGACCACACTGCACGAAATCTTTCACCACCTCATCACTCAACTCATGATACCACCCCCCCCCCCCCCCCCCCCCCCCCCCCCCCACACATCTGCAAATAAGAAGCCGGCAACAATCCGACCCTGACTCTTGCGATGTTTCCTCCCACAGTAACCTGTATGGTCAGACAGCCTTTATGCCCCCGCCTACACCCACAGTGGAATGGACTACCAAAGGAGTAGGTCTAATTCTGTGCTCTTTCTCTGAAGCAGTTCACATCTCTCCACTACAAAGACTTCCACTGACCAGATAGGTTCTCTCCGACTGACCGGTAAAGTGGGATGACAGCTGTGGCTGAAGGTGAAGAAGTCTATTTGAAATACTAACAGCGGCAACAACAACAACAACAACAACAACAACAACAACGACAACGACAACAACAGCAACGACAACAAAAACAACAGCAGCATGACCCGCAACGTCACTAAGAAGCACAGCATCAACTTTCAACCACAGAACGATAACAACATCGCCCATAACAACAGCATTAACAACAACGACAATGATATCAGCAACAATAAAGCTGTCCTATTGCACCACACAGCTCACTTCAGTTATCAGATGTGTGCAGCGACTTTTCCGCCTGCAAAGACAAAAGAAGAAGAAGAAGAATGAATATATCACCTGGAAATAAAACAATAATGGAACGGAAGTGGTACGCTTTTTTTCATCCCTTTACAAAGTACCAAAGAGCTCTTGTTTCACACAAACAAGCACACGAATCTTCATCGACTAGAAATATATCTTACTTCATTCTATTATTGCTAAGAAAGAGAAGAGCAGGAGGAATGGGGTTGGGGTGGTGCTGGAATGGAAGAGGAGAGGAAGGGGGTGGGGGGGGGGGGGGGGGGGGGGGGTGGACAAGAACAGACGAAAAACAATTCACTTTAATGAGACTTCGAACAGCAATGCCAGAGATCTGGCGAATAATAAAACAACTAGAAACATTGCAAAATAAAAATCAAAGTACTCCGGCTTTCAATGACACAAACACAAACCTGTGTTTCCTTTGCAGACGCAGTGTAAGCCATCCACCCGTAGCCGGACAAGAACGGTGTCCAGGGCCTGCCTGGGTGCCACGAAGCTTGGAAGTCTCTGGAGTCGCAGTCGGTCACTTCTCCTGTTGCTTCTCTATGAAAGAGTGGGCACCTCTGAAGGATGGCCGCAGAGGCAGGTTGCTGAGGCCACCAGGTGAAATGTGTTGACACAGTTGTGGCTTGTGCAGGGTCTCCAGAAATTTTTTGGCTCGATGGGCATTATTGTAATGTTTACAAACATTGCACTGTGTAGACATACCGAAAACTAAGGTGTTGAATGGAATGCTGAAATGCGTGATAGAAAGGAAGAAATGGCCAGGAAAACGGAAATTACTGGTTTGAATGAAAATGCTAAGAAAACACGATGAAGAAAAAGATGATGATGATAATGATGACAGAGATGATGATGATGATATTGATGATGATGATGATGATGATGATGATGATGATGATGATGATGAAGAAGAAGAAGAAGAAGAAGAAGAAGAAGAAGAAGAAGAAGAAGAAGAAGAAGATGATGATGATGATGATGATGATGATGATGATGATGATGAAGAAGAAGAAGAAGAAGAAGAAGAAGAAGAAGAAGAAGATGATGATGATGATGATGATGATGATGATGAAGAAGATAATGATGATGATAATCATGATGAAGATGAAGATGATGATGATGATGCCTCCTTCGGTCAAGGTTGACCAGGATGGACCGTAGTCATCCCATACGTGGCTACTGGGTTAGAGCAGTGTCGCTTGGTGAATGTGAAACGAAACACAAAACTTGCTACACAGTGCCTGTCCTCTCTCTCTCTCTCTCTCTCTCTCTCTCTCTCTCTCTCTCTCTGTGCCACTTTAATGCCATTACTCCCAAGCTTCTCATTCCGACCCGCCGTTCACAGCCACACCGGCAGTCTACAGAGTACAATCAGTGTCAAGTCGTCAAGAGGCAACTCGCCGGAAGGGGCACTGCACTGCTGCCGCATCATTTCAGTGGTGTTCGGTGACGCCTATTTTGATCCACCGTACGTAGGGCATCACCTGTCTAAGCCTCTTCTGCCGACGGTAAGTGCATAGTCACGGGGCCAGCGTGAGAGAACGTCCCGTTGCACAGGACATCATCGCGTCCGTCCAGCGTCAGTCCCCATGACACCGGTGACCTTGACACGAACTCATTAAGGGCCCAAGGTGGAAATTAAAGACATCGAAACTGAGGTCACCATGAGGGCAGGGCACGAAGGAGCCCAGTCTGTAAGGCTGTGTCTGCTGATCGATGAAGGTGACGATGAGGGAGATGATGCTATAGAGTTTATCTGCAGCTTTTGGTGTGACTTGATGATGCTCTTCTTCTCAATGTACTTGACGGCTTTGCCTGGCCCTCGCCAACCTCAGAACATTATCCTTCAGGCCCTCGCCAACCTCAGAACATTATCCTTCTGGCCCTCGCCAACCTCAGGACATTATCCTTCTGACCCTCACCAACCTCAGAACATTATCCTTCTCGCCTTCACCAACCTCAGAACATTATCCTTCTAGCCCTCGCCAACCTCAGAACATTATCCTTCTAGCCCTCGTCAACCTCAGAACATTATCCTTCTGGCCCTCACCGACCTCAGAACATTATCCTTCTAACAGTCCATGAAGGGGGCCTACTTTTCCAACCTCAGAACATTATCCTTCTGGCCCTCGCCAACCTCAGAACATTATCCTTCTGGCCCTCGCCAACCTCAGAACATTATCCTTCTAACAGCCCTTGAAGGGGGCCTACTTTTCCAACCTCAGAACATCATCCTTTTTCTAACAGTCACGAAGGGGGCCTACTTTTCAGCGTGGGAATCGCGCTTACCCAAATCGACCCATTCGCCGACACATATACCAGACATTTCGTGGGTGACAATATGAAATGGTGATTATGGTACTAATGAGGTGTAGATAAATGAAATCAAAGACAAAAACAAAACAAAACAAAACAAAAAAACAACAAAATGACCGACCCCCTGTTGTAAAACCGACCAAGACACCAAAGAGAAGGAAAGAGAGTGGAGTCCAGATAGCGCAAGGGTGTTGGAGGAGAGGAGAAGGGCGCAAGGGAGGGGAAGAGAACGTCGGTGGTGAAGAGATAGGTCAGGTGCGGACGACACGCCGCAGTTTCCTACAGGAAATACTGTTCCCTGTGTCAGGCCGACATGACACCCTCCACCCCACCCACCCCCCCCCCCCCCCCAACGCACATCCGTGTCCGCCTACCTTCCCCCTTCTCCCTCCTCCGCTCCCCCCCCCCCCCCCCCCCCCCCCCCCCCCACAATCTTATGGCCCATCCTCACCCGAATTGCCATCTCACCCTTTCAACTCCTCCCCCCCCCCCCCACTCAACTCCCCCCTCCAACAAATGTCTTGTCTCGTTTCAAATCATGCCTTGCCAAGAATAGCGTCTTGGCACAGAACGTTAGATTGCAGGTCTTTTATCAATAATACTGCTGTTTACCACCGATCCTGTTCGCAGAGCCACTACGGCACTCATTCTGTCTCTTGCCTGCTCTGTCACTGTTAACTTGTCTTTATTTTTTTGTTGCACCCACCCTCTCTCGTTTCGGTCTTTAAATCATATGTAATATTTCTATTATTTTGATTTGATGATCCGTGGGTTGAAAGAGAGTGGAATGCCTCCAGCACACGAAATTCCAAGAGAAAAGATGTGTGTGTGTGTGTGTGTGTGTGTGTGTGTGTGTGTGTGTGTGTGTGTGTGTGTGTGTGTGTTCCTGCTGGTCTTTCTTTTATTTGGAGGAAAAGCTAAAATCTTAACAAAATTTTTTTAGAAAAAAGAAAAAGAGGTTAGTTACCGCTAAAGAAAAAATAAAATGTTCCCCACTCTCACTTTCTACACAGCGGAGAGGGCTGGGGGTGGGAGTGGGGACTTATTCTCAGCGTCTCTTTTGAGATTTGTTTTTCCTGGTGTTCCTGCTGGTCTTTTTCTTTTTCCACCGAGGGGGATACAATATGCCTTGTTTTTTTTGGTTCCTGAATACCTACCTTCAACAGTGGTTTGTTCTTAACAGGATTTCATAGTGTCTGGAACAATTGGCTTTTTTTTCAGCCTTCATCATCATGATACGAACATATTCAAAACACATCACTTCTATCAAAGTTTCATGTGATCTTTTTTTTTTTTTGTCGTGTATGAGCGATAATTTCTTCCTCCTGGTGTGTGTGTGTGTGTGTGTGTGTGTGTGTGTGTGTGTGTGTGTGTGTGTGTGTGTGTGTGTGTGTGTGTGTGTGTGT
>JADBJO010016268.1:0-41007 GCA_016801955.1 Conus betulinus | reverse complement strand
GCACAATTTTAAAGTCTAAAAATACACAGTCTTAAGACAGTCCTATCCTCCAAATTAAGAAGAAAAAACAGAAAAAGAAAAAATACAGCAGTCAGGCCCTTGCAAAAATAATAGTTAAAACAACAACGAATGCAAAATAATACATAGGTAAAACGGGGAGATAGGGGTGGTTGTGCGGGTGTGGTGCGCTTGCTGGTGTGTGTGTGTGTGTGTGTGTGTGTGGTTGTGTGTGTGTAGATGTGTGATAGTGTGGGTGTGTGTGTGATGTATGGCCGGAGAGGGTGTGGCGAGATGGGCATGATGAAAATAGCATCCTACACAGGTAATGAAGGGAAAAGCAGTATAAGTACAAAACTGAACAGACATGCCATTACCATAACATTGTATTACAAGCATACATGTTCCTTCATTCAGTTTTGGTTACACGTCATAGTCAGCACTTGCAATCCAATCCCATCCAGCACACTAACACAGTGCAATAAATATAAGAAAGAGTCAGCCTCACCTTCCCAAGTCTGCGCGCTGAGATGACGGCAGGGTCGACTGAAGGCAGCGGTCAGGGAGACGGAGAGAGTAGATGACACGTCAGCAGGCGCAGTGTAGATGGTTGGGGAGCTCGCTTCTGCCCACTATTTATTCATCTTCACTCACCTTCACCTTCCTCACCATGACAAACAAGGAGGGAGGTGGGTTGTAGAGAGAAAGAGAAAGGAGAGAGAGAGAGAGATGAGAGGAGAGAGGAGGGGGGGTAAAGATGAGGGGAGACAGAGGTGAAGATGATGGGGAGGATGGTTATGGACCTTCCACGTCAACACGTCAACAGCTGTCTTAAAACAAAATCTCTCTCTCTCCCCCCTCTGGACAGGGATTAAAGAGCAGAGGCAAACAAAGTGGTGTGTGTTGTGTGTTTTTGTGTTTGTGTGTTGTGTGTATGTGTGTGTGTGATCACGCACATGCGCATGTGTGTGTGAGCGAGCATATGAATGCAGATGTCTGTAATAGATATCCACACCTGAGTGTGTGGATGGAGGGATGGGGGAAGAGATGTTTAGGGGCTGGATAGAGATGGGTCCCCTTGGTCATGTGTAGGCGTGTTTGGCGTTACTGCTCATGAAATCAAAACTAAAAAATGTCACATGCACTGCATTTCATTGTTTACATGTGTTGTAGCTGTAGCTCTTACAACTGGGCTTCCATCTGCCATCCTTGTAGAGTATTGTGATCATCACTGATTGTGTTTTTAACGAGTTAATACACTATAACAACCATCCTCTTATTTGACTGCGTGGAAAAATACTGGAATCGAAATAATGACAGATATAATACATTCAAATGAAACTAGAAAATTTAACATGAACTAAAGTTAGCATGAAACAAAAACAAAATCCCACCATTTGAATGTACAATTGCAACGCAGTTAACTAACGTTTTTCAAAAGCAATGGAAGAAATGGATTAGTCAGTCAGCAACAGAAAATGCCAAATGTTCACTCTACAGAGCAACGTTTTAAGTGCAGTTGCTGAGGCAGGTCAAGGAAAAACCCAATAGATTTTGTATGATAAAACAAAGGGAGGAAATACGTAAGATTCTGTGTTATCGGTGAGGGAATACATACGATTCTGTGCTATCGGTTTATGGCGAAGAGATTTACATCGTGAAATGTACAAACCTTATTAACACTTGCAGTATCCTAGAAAGTCTTTAGTGCTGAGGATATTGGCGGGGAAATCTCCCACTGCCTGTACAGTACTCTGAATGGCATGCACCTCAAATAGCTTCTAACCCCCCCCCCCCCCCCCCCCCCCCCCCACCCCCTACTGACAGGAAGAAGGGCGAGGGTGGGAAGGGCGAGGGGTGGGTCGTTGGTACCTTTCCTTTGGGTGGATGGAGCTCATATACCTAGTTCTGTACTCTGTGTCCTTGGTGGTAACTAACCCCCTCTCTTTTTCAAATCCTGCACTTCTTGGTTAGAGCAGCTTGTGGGCCTAAAGGACTATCGTGGAGTTCTCTTGGTTAGAGCAGCTCCAGGCCTAAAGGATTATCGTGGAGTTCTCTTGGTTAGAGCAGCTGCCAGGCCTAAAGGATTATCGTGGAGTTCTCTTGGTTAGAGCAGCTGCCAGGCCTAAAGGTTTATCGTGGAGTTCTCTTGGTTAGAGCAACTGCCAGGCCTAAGAATTATCGTGGAGTTCTCTTGGTTAGAGAGCAACTGCCAGGCCTAAAGAATTATCATGGAGTTTGGGCAACCCATTGGTTTTCATACACCTTTGATTGGGATTGGCCAACTCCATTCCCTTCCTTTTCCTCAAAGCCCATGGGCTAATGGGTGACGGTGGCAGACATTACAATGGCAGTGGAAGCCACTAGTCATGGACTGCCACCAGCGCTGTCATTGTTTTCTGACCACCTTGGCGACATAAAGCAGTCCCTCTTGATGGTTAATCTCCCTGCATCCCCCCCCCCCCCCCCCCCTCACCTTTCCTTGTGGGGGACCTATCGAACTATAAAAAAGGAGACCCAAAGAAAGTTTACCTCAACCGATCTTGTCAGCATCCTGCATGTGACTGCAAAAGTACAATTGCAGTCGCAAGTTGAAAGCAAATCACAAAGGATTCAAGATCCACCCACAGTTCAGTTCAGTTCAGTTCAGTTCACTTGGGACTATAGATAGCCTCACAGCTTTTAGTGTCCCAATCATCTATTTATATAATAAACAGGAAAGAAAATTTTCTAATATTAGTGCGACAATATTTAATTTGGATTTTGTTATCAGAATTTCTTGTAATTTGATTAGAGGTTAGTTGAAAAAAAATCTTTTAAAATTTGCAAGGTTAAGTCCCGTATATAGCTTGTAAGTCTCAATCAAGTCTCCCCTTATTTTTCGGAACTTAAATGATGGTAAATTTAACCTTCTCAATTTATCTGCATAGCTTATATGTTTAAACTCCTTAATTAACAAGGTAGCTCTTTTTGCACTTTCTCAATATTCGCTGATGATTGCCTTTTTAAGTAAGGGGCCACCATATCACATTTCCATACTCCAGGTGGGGTCTAACTAATGCCTTATATAGTATTGTAAAAACTTCAGCATCCAAAAATGAAAAAAAAAGACGTCTAATTATACCAAGCATTTTGTTAGCTTTCATCATTGCACTGTTTATGTGCTTATCAAATTTCAGACTGCTATCAAATGTTACACCAAGATCTTTTTTTCTTCTGAAACAGAATCAATATTTGAGACAGCATCATTGTATTTCATAGTATATGTATATTCCCGGATTATTTTTTCCATAATGTATAACCTTGCATTTACCTGGATTAAAATGTTTCACTTCCACTGTTTCATTCCACTTAATTAGATTATCAATCTTCTTGTAACTTAAGATGTTACTTACAGAATCATATATTTTCGTGTCATCTGCAAATATTTTACATGTACTGATTACACACATCATATAAAAACTGTGAACAGAATAGGTCCAAGAATACTTCTCTGTGGAATACCGCTTAAAAACATCTATACTTGAAGAATAACTATTTCCAACTCTCACCCTTTGTACTCGATTAAAAAGAAAAGCTCTTAATCCAATTGCATACATTCCCATTTATACCATAACCTTCTAATTTTTTTTCAACAATCGGTAGTGGGGCACAGAGTCAAAGGCTTTTCTAAAATCCAAGTAAATTACGTCAAAATCAAGCCCATCATCGATCATATTTGTAAAATCTTCCATTACTTCTAAAAGTTGTGTCATACAAGATTTACCCTGTCGAAACCCATGTTGGCAATCTGAATATAAGAAAAAATCATTCATATGGTTTACTATTGCATCTCTCACAAATGACTCCAGCACTTTGCAAAGGATGCAAGTCAAACTTACAGGGCGATAATTTCCTGGGTCAGACTTGGTGCCTTTTTTAAATATAGCAGTTACAGTTGCAAACCTCCAATCACTGGGTACCACCTCTCCTTCACTTATTGATTTGTTGAATAACACACACAAAGGTACTGCTAGTTCTTCACATAACTCCTTTAATACTCTAGCTGGTAAACCGTCTGGACCAAAAGCTTTAGTGACATCCAATTTACTTAATTTTTCTTTTACCACTACTGGTGTAGTGACATCACACAGAATTTTTCCATCAGATATAGAGGCGCTGTCAATTTCAAGAACATTTTCAATATTTTCATGTATGAATACACTAGAAAAGAATTTGTTTTTAGCACCTCCGCTTTATCATTATCACTAACTGCAATATTACCATCTTTTCTCAGTGGACTACTTGCAGAGTTGATGTTCACTTTTGAGCGGACATATTTCCAGAAGCATTTAGGATTCTTCTTGCTACTTTTTGCAATTTTATGCTCATAGTCCCTTTTCACTTTTCTCACCTCTCTAGAACATTCTTTTCTCAATTTAATATAATTGAAAAAGGAAAAGCTCTTTGCGTGTTAGAGCCTGGGGCATCAAAACTTTCTTGGACAGAAAGAACTGACAGACCAGAACGTTGAACGCTGAAGAAATAAATCCATGTCAGCCATGTATCTACTCTTTGACCACAAACGAAATGTCATGCAGCATTATCTCTTCATACTGCCCCAGATGCATGTTGGCTTTCACCACTTGAATCAATTGTCTTGCAGACAATCATAATACATGATGATAAACAATAGCAACTTAATATTGCCACGGGTGTATGATAGCATTTCACACACTTGAATCATGCTGTCTTGCAGACAATCTTAATAAATGTCAAATTGTTAGTGGCAAACAATAGCAAAGAAACATCTGTATACTCTTGTAACTCTTAAACGTGCATTTGAAACAACAACAAATATCTTAAATGAATGTATGCTGTTGTGATTAAGAAACCTTTGACATTTCCCCTCCCAAAAAGACAAAAAAATATACAAGAAAAAGGGGTGGGAAAAAAAACCCACAAAACTGTACTGCAAGCCAGAAACAGAACAAAACACTGGCGCATGCAAGCACTTGGAATGTACATATCATCAGACAGACCAACAAAGCCCAGACATTACAGATCCATGCTGTCTTGTCTGTAAGTCAACACAGACGCACACATGTTTAAACTCTTGACTTCCCATAAGAAACAGTGTGTTCTCAGTCCTCTATCCCATAAGGATTGGCTAGAAAATGAGCTAAAAATGGGTATGGTCAGTAAAATAATTATATCTTTCTCATTTGTTGATTGACTGATTTGAAATTTGGAAGTTTTATGGAAGTGATGTTATTTGTTATACTGAAGCGGTCAAATGTACAAAAAAAATTTTTTTGGTATGTCAGTATGGTAATTAATTACAGAATAATTAAAAAATGTCAGGTGTGTTCAATAAAGGTTGGAAAATCAATGTGTGGTGGTGTTTGTTAGTAAAACAATGCAGACAGTTAGTCACACACATGATGACCACAGAAACAATACAAGTCAAAGAAAAAATGTTCATTGACCTTTATGTAGTCTTGTAATGACGTAATATACAGGTAAGAATCCAAGCACAGAAAATATTTGCACTCACAAAAACACAGTTTCTTCTACAGTATTTTGCACAGTTCTGTCCACAAAGTCACATTATAACCATAGAAATAAAGTCACATGGGGTCAATGTTCATATTCTGCACACAAGGAGTAGGAAGATGAGCTTCATATTCCATAATGACGGTGTACACAGGTAAGCACAGGTGAGTTTCAGGTAAGTTCAGGTATGTACACTATACACAAGTGAGTCACTGTCACATATTATTGCTGGTAGTTGTGAAACTGCCCAAAGCAGCCTCTGTCCTTGCACAGAGCAACACCATATTTCCTGCATTCAAAGGAGGTCTGGATTTTGTGTTACCTGCAGGGGTGCGTTCAGGACCCTTTTTGCACACACTACACAGTTGTGCACACCCCGCTTGCTTTCGATCTTGCTGATCTCATGGACAGCTGGCTTCTTGATGTGAGGGGTTGTGGGGATGACATCAAGAGAGGCTTTTCTTTTTCTGGAGGTGAAGCCATTGATAAGGCCCTTGGACACTTCCAGGTGGAATTCCAGGTGTGAGAGGGGCTGCGACGGGGTCTTCCGGGGCTTCCTGGGGCATCACGATACAAGATGTACGCATTGATGATGACATTCACATCAAGTAAAAACCAAAACATGTATTTCCACCACTTCTTGGCTTTGTTGGCAATGCCATAGTATGATCTAAGTTGATCATTTTTGTCTACACCATTGTAGTTTTCAGTGTAGTCCTCCTGGATGGCGATAGGCTTCGGGTATGTGTGATCTGGCGCACACATGTTTCCCCTTCCTGGTAATGTTGATGCTGCCAGTCTTGTTGGCTATGGAAAGTGCACTGACTTGGCGTTTCTTTTCACTGCCATCAGTCTGCCCTTCTGCATCTTCTTCATCTTGCCCACTCTCCTTCAGCTTGCAGGTCTTGATGGGAACAGGGAGACCTTTGCGGTTGAGACGGACAGTGCCACAGGCGTAGGTCCTATTCGCCATCAGAATTTCCATCAAATCAACCGATGTAAAAAAAATTGTCGAAATACACACATGGTGGTTTTTGTCTAGTAGTACGCTTGTACCAGATCGGTCACCACACGTGTGCCAAGAGGGAGGTCTGACTGTCCTTGCTCTTTGCCGGTGTAGATGTTTCTGAAATCTACCAGATAGTATGTTTCTGAATCTGCAAGCTCCCATGCCTTGATGCCCCATTTGGTGGGGTTTTGAGGGGATATACTGGAGGAATGATCACCTACCCTTGAATTTTATCATTGCTTCATCCACACTGATGTTCTTGTGTGGGATTATAGTGTGCTGCAAATTTCTGTTTGGCATTGTCTAGCACTGGTCGCACCTTGTGGAGTCATGGTTTGGGACTGGTTCGTGGTGGATTGGTGGTAGAATCGTTGAGATGAAAAAAACTGAGTTCATTTTTCATAACGCCTTCTAGGCATTACTTCAGCTACTTTTGGCTGTCTCAATTCAGGCCTCTCTTGCTCCAGTAGCATCGATAATTTGGAAGCTGAACAACCCCCATGAGCAACAGCATCCCAAGGTACGCGCCGATTTCGTCTGCTGTGGTGTCGATGAAATTTGTTGCCCCCTTCTGTCGCGCATACAAATTGGTCTCTTCAGCGATCTTTTCTAGCATAAGGGCTGGAAATAATTGTTGAAAGTACTCAACAGGGGTAGCATCCAGTCCAAGAGGCCTTGTAGGACCAACAGAATGAGTGAAGTCGTTGATCTGGTGATCGATGACCGATGACGTATCCGACCACTCTGCTGGTGAATCTTCATCAGAAATTTCCGACTGAGCGTCAGACAAATCACTGGTGTGAACTGAACTAACTCCAGTTCCCACACTCTTTGCTGGTCATCTCCAAGCCCTAGCGCTTGCTGGTTGCACAAATCATCGATAAATTCGTCGAAAACATCGTCGTAGACATGTTGGAAAGACGCCATCTTGACCAGAAAATCTTTGAAAAAAAAACTTCGTGAAAAAACTTCTTCAAAATCGCAATGTAAACAGCTAGGCTGACAAACGCGGGCAGGAGGCGGAAGGCGAACGCTTTCCGGATGTCGTTTAAACTTTCCTCCCTACATTAGAGAGTTCTCGCTTCCATAGCAACGGTTCCAAATAAGGCATATCGATCGTTGCGGTATGGTGCGGTTTGGGACTGTGCGGCAGTTGCGGAACGGTGCGGTATGGGAAGTCAAGAGTTAAGCACTTGGTGTACCTGGTCTATTCATGGATCATTGGGCCAATTATTAATGTTTCAAAAATGAAGGAAAAGACAAACACAAAGAAAAGAATGAAAACTGATGAAAAGAGAGGAGAAGCAGGAAACAAAAAGAGAACGGTAACTATTACAGGGTTCCCAAGGGCTGGACATGAAGCAAAAAAGGACTTTTTAAGGACCTCAGGTCATTTTAAAGGACTGTCGCCTGCATGACTTAATAGTATAAACTGCAGAAAGAAATCTATCTTCCACCCAGTTACTTCACAGCCTGTGCGAAAGGCATTGTGCACAGTGTGTAGGCCACAGCTTCCAACATGCAACAAGGAAACCTCATGGTTGTTTTTGACCAGGTCACAGTTGATGGTGTTAAAGACTGTCCAGTTCACGTTGGGTCCACCCATGCAATACTGTAAAAAGTCACTCTTTTTTCAGATTAAAATCTTTGAAGACTGACTGAATCTTGCCTGTCATGTCCTTTCCCTTAGCATGGCCCCCAAAACTCTTATGTCAAATAATGCGATTTCACAACAGAATCCTGCCAGATGCGGATCATAAAGTCCATTTGCTTCATGTGGTTCTGTTTGTTCAAAGACTTGTCAAAGAGCAAAACATCCAAGTTGAGAGGAGGCCTTGACATTCTTTAGCAGCAGTTCAGAAAATCGGGGTTCAAGCCCAAATGTCAGGGTATCAGCATCTTGTTTCCCCATATCTAAGTCTGGCAGCTATGTCACTGTCTGGGAATACTGATCTGAAAAATTCTCCGCTCTGTTCAGATGATTTGTAACTGTAGTGGCAGCCAACAACTTTCAATGCCCACATCATTTCAGATTTTAACTGATCGTTGTCAAGATTGCTGCTAAACCCTGTATCTCTGTGGCTGGACTTGAGCCGATGGACATTCACTGCTGGCACCACTAGTGCTGCTACAGGTAGTGGAAGTGACTGTACTTGACACGCTACTTTTTGTTGTTACAGACGCAGAAGGAATGAAAAAATCAGTCATGCTGCATCTGGTATCTGCCTTGAATTTCATTCATTTTTCTGATGTCTGTCACTCTCAGCATGCTGCCTAAGAACACTCTCGCCCAACGATGCCAGTTTTAATGAAACGCCACAAAGAAGATTGCGTGCAGTATGTTTGTCAGCTGCATCCTTTCTAACCCACTCACAAAAAATCCTTCGAAGTTAACCAAGCTTCTTGAAAGGAACACTTCATTCACATTTTGAAACTTCAGTGCAGCAGCATATGAACACAATCTTCCAGACAATAAGGTACACATCTGTCAGTGCAGCATATGAACACAATCTTCCAGACAATAAGATACACATCTATCAGTGCAGCATATGAACGACACGATCTTCCAGACAATAAGGTACACATCTATCAGTGCAGCATATGAACACAATCTTCCAGACAATAAGATACACATCTATCACAGTGCAGCATATGAACACGATCTTCCAGACAATAAGATACACATCTATCAGTGCAGCATATGAACACGATCTTCCAGACAATAAGGTACACATCTATCAGTGCAGCATATGAACACAATCTTCCAGACAATAAGATACACATCTATCAGTGCAGCATATGAACACAATCTTCCAGACAATAAGATACACATCTATCAGTGCAGCATATGAACACAATCTTCCAGACAATAAGATACACATATATTAGTGCAGCATATGAACACAATCTTCCAGACAATAAGATACACATCTATCAATAGCAGGTCAGCCATAATGCAGTAGGATGGCAAAGTCAAAACTTTCTTTTTGAGTGCTGAGACACACAGCATGTAGCTGTTGTCCGATGCCATTCAATATAATTATTGGCAAGCTCAGAAGCTGCCATGCCATTATACCTATAGATATCAATCGTAAGTAGTTTTTTTTTTCTTACTTTTTAAAAAAATCTCCTGTTCACTGAACATGACATTTTCACGATAGAATTTTCTAACAAAAATGGACTTGGCAACATGCCGTGAACATTAGCACCGTGACTTTGCGACAAAAGACTCTGCAATAGCCTCAGAGAAATGTTCCAGCCTATGAGTGATGTCAGCTACTTTGCAACATCATGCCAGGCTAGATTTTCCTCTGCTACAGTACTCCATTGCGCAGGCTGCAACTTGCTGAATCACGTTTTTATTTGTCAGATTTTGTTTGTTTCTTCTTTCTCTCATTTATCAGTTAAAAAGACTTGAAACAGTACCTTTCACAAATTAAAAGCACCTCCTGATAATTCAAAGGACCAACTTGCTGAATTAAAGCACTTAAAAGGCCTGTTGACCAAATCCAATTCGTAAGGACTTGAAAGGACATAAAAGGCCCCTACGAACCCTGTTCTTTGCGCACTGGATGAGATTCATGTTCATAATCAATCATCAGCCTGGAGTCTTGTAAAGCATGTTATAAATGGTACAACACTGTTGTTAAGAGCGTTGGTTGAAAATTTGATTATTTTTGTTGTCATGTGCAATAGGCTTGGAACATAGTTAACATTTCCAAACTATCAGCTGCTATATATTATATTCAAGATAGCAATTAAAATGTTTCAGACATCTGTAAGCAATAGCAATTTCTTCCCCGAAGTTAGAGTATGGCTGCCTTAATGGCGGGATTAAAAAAACAAAACAGTCATACGCACAAAACTCCACTCTCTTTGTTGAGTAAGATGGGATTAATCCTTGCATTTTTATACAGGAGATGTCCACAGGAGTATCGGCCTGCGTACGCAGAAGAAGAAGAAAAGCAAATAAACTTATGCACACTATATAATATTCAAGAAGTCGACATAGGTAAAAATTAGTTACAACCAGCAAAACTCCATGGGAAAACAAAAAACCCAGGCATGTGTACATTTCAAAAACATGACTCATATGATTTGGTCTCTCAATGTACCTTTGTTAAACATCTCTCTCTCTCTCTCGCTCTTTCTCTCCTTCACACACACACACACACAACACACACACACACACAGAGAGCAATGTCATACTCATAGATTATATCTTCAATGTTTAGAATACTTTTTTTTGACATTTAAGCTTGATGGTTCAATCACTAGTTCTCGTGATATCAAGCCTGATAAATCATTTGTTGGAGATTGTGTGCAAGTGGGCAGAAGGGAAGATGAGGGTATTAAATGCCTGCGTGCAGGTCGGTGGGAGATAGGACAGATCAGAGTGCGTATGTGCAGGGAATGGTTATTGTGTGATGATAATTTTGGGCCAGAACAAAGACAAGAAACACAAATGACTGATGGAAATGGAAACAATTTCTTAAAATTGTTTAGTTAAGAGACACCTAATTTGCAGTTTTTGCTTTTTCAAAAATGCAAAATGCAAAAACACAAACAAACAAACAAAAAAGATATCGTACCTCCTTAACATTAATGAAAAAGCTATAGCCAATGTCAATAAACGATGCCAGTGTCCAGTGTCAGTGTCAAGTGTCAGTGTCAGTCTCTCTCTTCTTCTCTCTCTCAAACATACACACACAATCCTTTGAAACAGAAATGTCTTTCTCTATCATGAATTTATGAAAGTTGTGACAGCCTAAGCAGCTGGCAACAACAGTCAAACATTCACATTTACCTTGGCTTTGGTCTGATGTTGTTGTGCAAACAACAAACTCACACTTTCGCCCACCGACTTGAATGGCTCATCTGGTTTCACCCGTCTCCTGCTCCTCCCATAATGGACAGGAGTGGTCTTGGAATCACATTTTCCTTTTTGAGCTGAGCTCTCTCTCTCTGGCTGACTAGCTGGTTGACAGGCTGGTTGTTACCTACTCTCTCTTCTTCTTTTTTGTCTCTCCATTCCGTGTCCGGCTTTAGGAGTATTTCACTGACTGCAGGCATGGAAACTGAAGTGTGTATGCAAGTATATGTGAGCAAGTGTCTTTCTGTGCATAAACATGCCCATTCAGTGCAATACATTACAAAAACAAAGGTAGACGGAAAGAAATAGCCCACTCTTCAGTGATTGTGTGTTTACACGTTTGTATGTGTGTGTGTGTGTGTGTGTGTGTGTGCGTGCGTGCGTGCGTGCGTGCGTGCGTGAGTGGTGCGTGCGTGTGTGTGTGTCTATGCGCGTGGGTTGTGTGTCTTTGTGCATGTTAGAGGTGTGTGTGTGGTGTGTGTGTGTGTTTGTCTGTCTGTCTGTGTGCGCGTCTTTGTGCGTGTGTGTGCGTGCTCTCGTGTGTGTGTGCATGTTTAGGCGCACATGCGCATGTGTGTGTGTGTGTGTGTATACGCATGTGTTGTGTTTATATGCCATGCGTGCGTGCGTGCGTGCGTGCGTGCGTGCGTGTGTGTGTGTGTGCATATATGTTTGATATGCACGTGTATTACACATTGTTTCAGGATTTGGTGATTAAGATGGCTGCTCATAATCCTCGGCAAATATAATCACACAGACAGACAGGCTGTGACATGGGTAGGCAGAGAGCTAAGAATTTTTTTTACCAGCACAAAAACTCCTGTGCTGTGCAATTGTGCATTCAAGTGTTTGTGCATGTGTGCGGGGAAGCGGAGTGCATGAATGTGTAACACATGTGCATGCTTGTGTGTGTCTGTCTGGGTGTGTGAATGTGTGCATCTGTACATGTACGGATGCACACATTCACACACCCAGACACACCCATGCATGCGCATGTGTTACACATTCATGCACTCCCCTCCCCCCGGCACATGCACAAACACTTGAATGCACAATTGCACAGAGACTCTCTCTCTTACACACATGCACATGTCCGTGCCCTCACGCACATGCAAAAAACCCACCCACAGACAAGAACACACGCACACTGTGACAAGAGTTGGGGATGGGTCGGTGTGTCCCCTAGGGGAAGGTCTTCAAATATTTTCTCTGAGAATTATGCTAAAATTTCACCTCCACCCTCTCTTCAAACTAGTGGTGGAAGAAGCAACTTTCCGGTATTATACATCGAAATAAATTTGTATCATTCCAAGGACATTCCCAGGACTGTTAAAAAAAAACTAAAATACTCAATAGTGGCTGAGGGATAGGTTTCCTTAGGCTTGTACACTTAAATGTACTTGTAGCTCCAAGAGACAGAATTAGAGGGAAGTTTCAAACATTCAATACCGATTGAACAACAAAGAAACTGACACAAGTAAAGTGCACTTTCACACATCAACTTTACTTACATACACACGAGTAAGTAGTTAAAGTTAGTTTACAATAGACTGGTCTGTCCTGTAGGCCGAGGTTTGGTTCTGTTTCATCATTAAGTGAGTGGAAGTTCTGAACAAGTTGAGCTGAAGTCCCATTGGAATATCAGACTTAATTGATATTGGAGAGGATAGTTGATCTCTCTTTTGTGGCTGGTGACTGATCCTGCTGTGTAGACCTGTTGCTGTAGTGCTGGGCTGTGTCTTCACAACCTGTCTTGCCCAGAGATATCCCACGGCATGTAGCGTAGCCATGGTATGTAGCCACAGTATGTAGCCTAGCCACAGTCCCAGGTCTGCGATAAAGAGAACCTGGTCTGTAGTTAACCCTTTCACTGCCACAGTATAATAGCACATTTGAATAACTGTGCCAAGTAAAATTTTGCTTTTGGGGGTAGGTTCAGTAAAATGGTTACTGCTCACTTATTTCTTGACAAATCTTTCAAGAAAGGAGGGAACAAGACAGTGATCTTTGTACCATCAGCCCCACACTGTCAGCTGAGGAAAAGATATCAAGATGTAATAAAGAAAAAACAAACCTGAAAATAAAGATTGTGGAAAGACCAGAAAAAAACAGTCAAAAAAGCATCCTACAGAAGTCAGATCCATTCAAACAACTAAGATGCAGCGCAAAAAGAGGATTGCATGGTGTGTAGAGGAGGAAAGGGGAACTGTAGAAGAGAAGGTGTGACATATGAGATAAGATGCAGTGAGTGCAGCTGTGTGTACGTCGGGGAAACAGCACGCACTGGGCACTACCGAGGCCTACAACACATGACAGCCTTGTTGAAAAGAGACCCTAGTTCAGTGCTGTGGCGACACACAGTGCAGACACACAGCAGTAATGACCCACCCCCTCAGTACAGCATGGTGATAACAAGTTACCAAGAAACTGCCCTAGAAAGACAAATCACTGAAGCTGTCAAAATAAACAACACACCAACTGAGTTGAGACTCAACACAAGAGAGGAGTGGGGCCACACTCGGCTGGTGAGAACATCTCTCACCAACCTGTGAGAACATCACTCACCAAATGATGAAAGCAGCTTTTAAACATCTTTTAACATCCTTCACAGCCACTTATGAGGGGTGGCCTACCCGACAAGTCTTGATCACAGGTCAGTGAAGACTAGAGTAATAGTGAAGTAGCGTGTTGAAGATAGAACAAAACCACTTAACCACATTGTGACAGCATTTACCTCATCGTGGCAAGCAAACTACTAAACACAATACTCATTCATCATTTTGATAAATGTCAGCAAGTACTGGCACAGAGCTACACTGCTAAACCACACTGCTCACATAAACCAATGCATAGATTCAAAATGTAGGAACAGTTTCAACTTACATTTCTGGGAAAATAAGTGAAGCTTTAGATAGAATAGAGTGGAAGAGATAACTGTGCCTCCTCTCTGGGTTTTCCCCTAGGTATTCCTTGCTTCACATACAGCTGGGTCTGAGGAAAAGTGGAAAAGTGAGTGCTGACGTTGACGTTGACGTTGAGGGCGAGATTAACATCCTATCGGCATGAGGCCCTTAAGGACAAGAATACTGCAGACGTAGGTCTGCATCATTAGTGGCAACTGCTGTCGCTGGCAGTGGTAGGTGAGTTTATCCTTTATCGTCCTGTATTTCATGTGATAGAAGTCACCTTGACTACTAAGTAAGTTTTATACTGGAAATTTGCTGCCCGAATTGGGGTACCGATTTTAAAAAAATTGTAAAAATCTATGGAAAGCTGACCTTTGGTTTGCACTTGTTATTTTAGGGTGTGAAAAAATATTTTTATGGCTCAACACTCACACACCTGATTTTACCTGGAAAAAACACACCTACATCAGTGAAATAGATGATAGACAGGCAATACAACACCCATCAACTTTATTAGTACCTACCTTTTTGGTCCCAAATGGTCAGGTTCACCATCTGAAAAGAACTGATGAGTGTTGTGAGGTGTTAGTAGTTACACAGGTAGCTAGGAATATACATGAAATTTTTGTGACGCTTTTAAGTCATAAAATATTTACATAGCAGGAAAAAAAATTAAGAAAAAATAACAGGTCAAAATCATACCATATTTACTGAAAATGTATTGGAGTGCATGCTTTTTGATCTGCATGAGTTAGTTTGTGTTCGTGAGAAAAAGAATTCCTCTGATAATATTCTAACTATAGTATATGCAGGTGTTAGTAGAAAGGAAGAAAGGCAGGCATCACAATACAAAACAACACTCAAATATTTTTGTTGTATTCACCATGTGGTTCCAGATGTAATGAACTATATAATCCAAATGTGATCACACACAAACAACACAGTCACTGGAAATGTTCTTGCTTTTGAGCATTTTTGTCACACACAGATCACCGACATGAAATTTTTCTTTCCGTAGTGCACTTTTCTTACATGCACAAACTCCTGTACTTTTGCATGTGGCACTTTTAATATTTAGTCAACCCCAAAACAGTCTGTACAAAACAAATATGAAAAAGTCCAGTCCTTGATGTAGTCAAGTATCAGGTGTACTGCTAAGAATGAGTGTGTGTAGGAACCTACTCACTGCTGGTGAAAAGAAAAAAAGCAGCCACGATCCTTGCACAAAGCCACCTTACACATCACACACTCATGTGTTGACTGGATGGCATTGCCTGCTGGGGTTTTCCTGCCTTCCTTCTTGCACCAGACACAGTCCTTCTTGCCTCTGGCAGACTGGATTTCGGAAGGAGTGTGTTTGTGCTTGTCTGGATTGTCATGAACAACGGGACGGCCGATCCGTTTTCAACCCTTGAAACCATTCACCATGCCCATGACAATCTCAGTGTGAAAATCCACATGCAGTTTCAGTGGGGCATCTGCAGAGTTTTTGCAGATTACAAAGGCATTTACTGCAGCAGTGTCCAGGCAGAAGAAGAACACATATTTCCACCATTTCATTAATTTCTGCTTGGAACCATAATATGATCGCAATTGATCACGCTTGTCAACACCATTGTAGTTCTTGGTGTAATCAGCCACAGCCAGGGGTCTAGAATACCTGTTTTTTTCAACACCCCCTGCACCTTTTCTGACAAGCTCTCCATCAGTTCCATCATGGACAGAAGTAAGAAGGGTGACCCTGCGATGGTCAAACCAAACAACAGCCTCAAGCTTGCCCTTCAAATCATCATAGCCAATCTCACAAAACCAGCGCTTTGTGTCCCCAGACTTTTTGACACATTTTGCTGGCTTCATATCCTGTGGCAGGCCTTCCTGTTGTTTCGCACAGTCCCACATGCCAAGGTTTTCTTCTGAAACAGATACTGAGTGAGCGGGACTGACGTGAAATAATTATCAAAGTAGATGGTGTGTCACTTGAAATAATGGGGTTCTGCCAAGTGTTTGATGATTGGTCTTCCCAGTATATACTGAATAATTCAGCATATAAAAAGAATCGGCATCACACAAAGCCCACACTTTGAGACCCCACTTTGTTGGTTTTGCAGGCACGTGCTGCAAAAAACCACAACGACCCTTGAACTTGATCACTGTCTCATCTACTGTGATGTTTTGACCCAGTAGAAACTGCATAGCAAAAACATTCTTCAGTGATAGAAATGAGAGGTCTGACTTTGAACAGGGGGTCATACCCAGCCTGACCCTCTGGGAACAAACCGAGTGATATCAGCGAGGTGAAAATACTCGTTCAACTGTTCAAACCTGTTCTACGACATGACACTTGACACCCAAGGATTGAAGAAAGGAGAAGAGTCTTTCTTGCACGAGGAGGAACAGAGACCATGTTCATCATATACATGACCAACCCAACAAAAGCTCTGATTTCATCCACAGAGGTTGGCTGAAACTTATCCTCAGAAAGACCAACAGCCATGAGCATTTGTCTTGCATACAGGTTGGTTTCCCTGACCATGAGATGGAATGCGTCCAATGGAAAAACAAGTGAAAAATACTCAAAAGGTGTTTGAAGATTCACTTGTGGACGTGGGGGGCCCCTGTATGCATCAAACACACAAACTTCAGTCCGAAAAATCGTCGTTTGACCATTGCGATGACTGTGCACATCCCACCGACATCAGTAGCACCTGCATCACCTATGTCCGAGTCACTGTCACTACTTGCATTCACTCCTGCAACTTCATAGTCACTGTCGCTGTCTACAGAGTCAAGATCAATGTCCGATTGATTCCAGTCATCATTTCTGGTTGGAAAACACATTCATATTGAACATTTGGTCCACAGTCAAGCTCATGTCACTGTCACTGTCAGAGGGCGACATTTCGTTTGTAGTCAGAAGTTGTTGGGATGATCAAAAAAAATGATTAAAAAATAAAAAAAGCCACGAACCACTGTTTGCAAATGGCGCTGAGAAAGGGAGGAAAGACCCGGAGAACAACCGGTTTGTCTTATTACTGTGGTCAACCCAAATAAGGGAGGCACACCAAGACAATCAGCCAACTGAGGAACGAGCGGTACAGGGCAGATCAGGAGCCTGACAGGTGGGGCGGAATACGGTGGAAGGGGGATACTAAGGTTATTGTCGGGTCATCATGCTTCTCTCTCTCTGAGCTCTTTCCCCTTGAACGCTGGTTCAATTTGGTTGTTGGTCGACCGACGACAGGCGTCGGTGTATACTGCCTCCTGTCCCCAATCATCAGGCTGTTTTCAGGACCACTGGGCGGCCTTCTTCATGCTCGGGTGGTGATGGTCCTGTGCTGCGTGAGGGGGGGGGGGGGGGGGAGGGTTAGAGAGGGAGAGGGAAGGTGGGGAGAGAAAGGCGTCTGTTGACGTTTCTGGCGAGTTCTTCCATGAACAGTGACCCACAGTCGGTCAGTATCTCACAGGGAATGCCTAAACAGGACCACACTTCCCAGCAAGTTTTGGCGACATCCTCACTTTTAATGCTCTTCAGAGGCTTGGCCTCTACGTAGTGGGTGGCGTAATCCACCATAGTGAGGATGTATCAGTGACAATGTTCGGAACTCGGGAGGAACTGACCGATTATGTCCACAGCCACACGGTTGAATGGGGTGTTGATGATGGGCATCTTCCCCAGTGGAACTTTCCTGGTCACCCCTTTTGGGTCGCCCTCTGGCATGCGTCGCATCACCCACAGTAACGTTTCACATCACTGCAAATGCCAGGCAACATGAAGTCTCCCCAAATTCGTTGTTTGGTCTTGGTGACCCCCAAGTGACCTGACACAGGAATGTCATGGGCGAGTCTCAGGACTTCTGCATGGAACTTCTTAAGTACCACAACCTGGTGGTGTTCCCGTGCGTCTTGGGTAAAAACTCTTGGTAGAGCAGACCGTTCCTCCATCTGTATGTCACCGTTGACTGGTGCTTCCTTCCTCGGATTCCCTTCACGGGTGTACCAGCTTCGGGTAGCTTCCCTCACATTTTTCGATGTGGGGTCTTCCCTCTGAGCAGAAGCTAGTGACTCTGGCGTGACATCACCAAGTAGGGATGTGAGTACTCTCAGTGTTTTGTCCTTAAGTTGAGATGTGGCCTGAGTCTCAACTGTCATGGAGATCTTCCTCACTGGGTAAACAGGAAGGGGCTGGACATTGCCTTTGCCATCTCTGGTGTAGTTCCCCAACAGGACAGGAAATACTGGCTCATCCATGACCAGGACTTCCATATCACCTTCATAGAAAGGTGAGTCCACATGGACTATGGCCACCGCCAGAGTTCTCTTTTCTGAAGATGAAGCCAGAATCACTTTAGTGGTGCGACCAGTTAGACGGACTGTGTTTGGGGACAAGATTCATGTGCAAACCAGCCGCCGTGGTGAAGTGGTTAGCGTCGCAGACTTCCGGCTGGGAGGTTGTGGGTTCGAATCCCATCAGAGTCATGTGGGTTTTTCTGCCCCGACTGGCTCCTACCCAGAGTTGAGTTTGCTGCGGACTCAGTTGGGAAGACTGGGACCACACAGTCGAGTTTCATCCACTTAATGGATGCGTTTCTGAAAGTGTTGCTCAAATTTCCTGACCAACACTGCAGGTGCCTGTATCTCTCAGGCCTGGTTGACGCTGGGATATATTATGAAAGGAAGCGTAGAGTACAGCCCTGTCATGTAGTCTCAGACCGAAATGGAAATCCATAGCACCATCTTAATCATCCTCATTCTCATCGATCAGCATTAAAAAAAAAAAAAAAAATCATCCTCATTCTCATCGATCAGCTTTAAAAAAAAAAAAAAAAGGAAAAAGTCTCAAATTCTGTGGCCCTTCATGCCCTGCTCTCATGGTGACCTCAATTTCGATGTCCTCTCCACGTCTGTGGTTTTGGTTTGGTTCCGTCGGGGTCACCGTCGCTGTCTCAGGCCGTTACATCCGCTCTTCTCCTCAGCCATCTCTACCCAACGACCATGACGCATCAATTATGGGTGAATTCGTGGGTGTTTTTTTCCTTGCATTTTTCTCGTGTCATGGAAACACTGTCTGTACTGTTTGGCATTAAAGTGAAACTTGGCAAGTAAGCTGGTCTGAAAAGTTTGGATGTGTGTAATGATTATTGAAAAGTTAAACTATAAATGTACTTCTAACGTTGCCTCCTCGGCTCGTACAGATTCGTTGACTCTCTCCTCGTTTCCGCTTCCCTCGTTGCTAAGTTATTTCCTTAGTTACAGTTTCATTACTTCCGTAAAGTTCGGCAACAATGTTTTCCAAGCACGCACTGTTCCGATACTGTCTATCGTTATCATACTCATCTGTCTGTCTTTTATAAAAATAAACATAATAAAAAAAAATTCAAAAGTCTATGCAGTGATTGTTCCTTCTTCCAGCGTTCTCAGCAGCAGTGTGGGTGAAGCTCCTCTCTTGGTAAGACAGTCCGCTAACTGTTGATGTGTGTCAGACCATTTCACTTCTTCCACAATGCCTTTCTCCATCAAGTCTTTGATCCCACTGATTTCAAGCCTTAACCGTTTTTCTGTCACTTGCTTTGTGGACTTCAAGGCATCATGTTAGTGACTTACAGTCAGTCAGGCAGACAAGAGGTAGACTGTCAGTGGAAGCTTTTCCTGTGGTGATTTCAGTGGACAATGTTGCCACAAATATTGCTACATCAAGTCCTTCTGCCATAGCCAGTGTCTCACCAGCTAGTGTACTTCGTACCACTCTGTGAATTTTCTTGGAGTTCCAGCAAATAGGAATGACCTCTCCTTTCTCATTGACGAGGAAGATGATATAGCCGCCAATGAGAGTCCTCCATCCTTCAGGTTGCCAAAAGAAGCATCTGTGTAGACCATCAGTTTCAGTGTTTCAGATTCCAGGTGTTGAAATTCAGCGCGTAACATGTTCTGATTTGATCTTTTTGATGACTTTGTTTGCTTCCAATAGATGTTCCACTTTCCCACCTTTCACATTAGAAGAAAGCTGACATGCATCAAATGCTACATCAGGATGACTCTGACGAGATATCCACAAAATCTGACCAACTTTGGACCTGTATATCTGTTTCTCCTCAGCTGTCATGTTGTCCTGTTTCTGTTTTGTTCTTCTTTTGTCAATGGGTATGGGTTCCAGAGTGTCTCCATACTTGGTTTGTTGTAGACACACTGTGTGTCCATTTGAGGACAGCTCCATGCCAATATATTGAAAAGCTTTGTTTTCTTCCTTACCAACCCTGAATGTTTTTCTGATTTCTTCAATCACATTCTGTTCAAAGACCTTTGTGCCTCCCCAGATGAAGTCATCCACGTGGCATGCTAAGATGCCCATCATCACCTCATCTCCAGTCATCCAATAGAAGACTGCTGGGGTCAACTTTTGACATCCTTCCTCCAAGTTTTTGCAGAACATCTTTGACCCGTTTGTACCACTGCAGAGAGAGAGCATCATTCTGTCCATACACACATTTCTCTAAATGCCACAACTTTCCTTTGCTGTGAGCTTCTTTCAGTGGCCTCACAAAAAAATGTCTCTGTCGATTTCTTTTCCTTGCAGAAAGGCTGTCTTAATGTGTCCATAGAGCATGGGCTCCATTTTTCTTTGGGCGAAAAATAGAGAGAATCACTCGCAGTGATTCACTTGCACAAGTGGGGGAAACCTTTTGAATGTCGTCATTTCCTATTTCTTCAAATCCCCGCGCCACTAGTCTAGCTTTGGGAGTCATTCCTTGTTTAGTTTGTTTCATTGTACATATCCATCTAGTTGAAACACATCTTTGTCCAGTATCTTCCACTTCACTATATACATGATTTCTTTGCCAGCTCTCCATTTCTTCTTGTTTGGCTTTCTCAAAGCAAACTCCTTCTATCATCTTGACAGTGTCTTCAGAGCACAATGCCAAGTCACACTCTGCAGATGATATAACAAGTTTGTTGACCTTGGTTAAATCCACTGACATTCTTTCTCCTTTATATTCTTTTGGTTCTGTGCACTCAATGTTGTACCAGTTTTTGTTTCTCCCAGTTGATTTTCCAGCTTTGTTTATTATCTTTGCAGATATGCGCTTTCCATTGTCTTTGTGTTCATATGAAATCATCTGGCCTGTTTTGAGTTTCTTGAAATCAATGTTCTTTGTGTTTATGTCATTTGTTTCATTCATTTCATCTGATTCAGTGTCTGATTCTGTATCAAAGTCTGGTAATGTTTCTGTACAGATGTTCTTTGTGTTGTCTTCCTCTTCACGAGCAGGTTTGGTGTACTGTGAGCTTTTGTTCTCCTCATAACTGCTGCTCGTAGAAGACTGTGAGTTAAACTCAGCTTCAGGGTTTGTTTTCTCTTGTTCTTCTTTCACTTTTCTTAATCTAGTTTGATGTACTCAGGACTAGAGTTCCACCATGACGCACAAAAAAATCACACTTCCATCTTGTCCTATCACATTTCCTGGTCCCTTCCATTCTTCATTATTTGGGCGCTTGTAGTAGACCTTGTCTCCCATCTGATATACATCGTATGAGGATCGTGTCTGTGTTCTCAAAGCTCTTCTCAGTCTCTCCGAACTTTCAGCTTCTGTGTGAATGCCTTTCTGGACGCATGCATACCACTGATGTGTTCTCCAACCGTCTTGCTTCTTGTGGTGCCTTCCAGAGCAGGCAATTTGTCACTAACTACAGACGGAAAGCTTGGATTTCTCCCATACACCAGCTGATAGAGACTGAAGCCATGTGTGTTGACCATGCTGTTCTTGGCTGCCAGTGCCCAGCACAGTGCTGTCTCCCAATCCAGATCTTTCCTGTCAGACATGATTTTCAGCAGAATGTTGGAAAGGGTTTGGTTGTGACGTTCCATCAGACCATTGCTCCACGGGCTGTAGGCTGCTGTAGTTTTCACTCAATGTTGAAGTTTTCACACATGTCATGGAATTCATCATTGCTAAATTCTCTGCCATTGTCACTTATCAGTACTTCTGGTGGGCCATGCACTGCAATCCAGTACTTCATGAAATTGTGCACTATGACTGATGACTGTTTGCTTCTGATTATTGCAGTAGCACTGAATCTAGTAAACTGGTCAATCATGTGAAGGTACCAGACATTTTTGCCAAGCTCATGAAGATTGACAGCCACTGCTTGATGATTGTAGTCATTTGCCAAAGGCATTCCTACTGATGGTTTTGGCGGCGTTTTTCTGTGTCGAGCACATACATCACACTCTTCTACTAACTTTCTCATTTTCTTGAACAAATCTATGTCTTTAACTCCTGCATTCTGCATTAACTTCTTCAGATTCTCTGCTGAAGCATGCCCAAAACTGTTTGTGAAGTTTCAGAAGTGATTTTGTTTGTTCTTTTTCATCTAGATTTTCCCAAGGTCAGTCAGCAGGATTTCACCATCGTTTTGCATCACTCCTTTGTTTCCGACAATATCAATGCAATAATGTCCAGTTGAAGTGTAGTTTAGCTCCACAGGTTGTTGAAACATCGTGGCTTTGTCATTGGACATATCCAGAACAGTTCCTGCTTTCTTCAAAGAATCCTTGCTCAGCAAGAGTGGAAGTTCTATATCCACAACTTCTGTTTCAATGTTACACTTTGTCTTGCCAATCTGAGCTGGGATTGTCACATTCATGTATGAGTGCACTTGAGCACCATCTCCAAACCTGAAAATCTTTGTACTTGCCTTTTTCTTGACGACTTTCTTTTGATCTTCTTCTAGTCTATTCACATATTCTTCATACCATTTCTTGCCACAGACAGTTTTGGTACATGCTGTATCAATAACTGCACAGCCATAAGATTCTGTCATCAGTATCTCATTCTCTGTACTGTGTTCTTTAGTGAATAATGCCAAGTTGCATTGTTCTTCACATTCATCATAATATTCAGTGTTAGTGTCTGTCATTCTCACTTCTTCTTTGTGTGGGCATTGTTTGGCCCAGTGAAACACTGACTGGCAAACAGCACACTTTGTTCTCCTTCCATATCTGTCCAGTGGGTTTGAGCCTCTTGGAACTTTGTTCTTGGCCATGTTCTTTGATCACTTGAATAGGTGGATCTGGAAATCTACTTCCTCTGTATCTTGTACTGTTCTTTGTCATAAACGCTTCTTCTTGTTTCACTATGATTTCTTCCTCAACTTTGGCTCCTGAATGACCTCCAAAAATTCTTTTCAAAGCGGACTTCATAGAAGAAAATTTTCTATCAGATGCTGCAGTCAGCACTAACTGTTTTTCTTTTTCTGTCAAACCTGCATTGTCCAATAGTTTGAACGCCAATACTGCATCAGGATACTCCATCTTGTATTTCTTGCAGATCGTGTATCTTCTTTCATACTCTACAATGTAATCAGCCATTGACATGCTTTGCCCTTTCTTAAATGACTCAAAATCCGAGTATGAAGAATACACTAGATCAATTTTATCTTGAAGAAAGAGAGCATCAAGAGCAGTAATCAAAACGTTCATACCATCTCTGGTGTTCAGTTCTGCAGCGTCGATCTCCAAAGCTCTTGCTTGAGCTTGTCCCGTTAGCGATAACGTAACCGCTAATGCTTGTTTCTCAGGCTTCATGTCTGTCACTAGCTTCCAAACTTCAAGTTCGTTTTTCACATCTCATATACTGTGTCCGGTCCTAGACTCGGCGGTACTTTTAGTTTAAAGTTTTGCGCCATACTTACGCTCTGCTACCATGAAAAGTTAAACTATAAATGTACTTCTAACGTTGCCTCCTCGGCTCGTACAGATTCGTTGACTCTCTCCTCGTTTCCGCTTCCCTCGTTGCTAAGTTATTTCCTTAGTTACAGTTTCATTACTTCTGGTAAGTTCAGCAACAATGTTTTCCAAGCACGCACTGTTCCGATACTGTCTATCGTTATCAATTATTCCCTACACAAACCCATACCATACAAAATGGATAGCCAGGCAACACACGAGTTAGATTTTTTTTTTCTTTATACACTGCCTGAACCATCAAAACATACATTAATGTGAACTGGTACAAAAACAATACATGCCACTACTTAGCATATAGATGATATTACATATCTTTATATAACTCACAGATCTCACCAGTGCTGTCCACAGTGTCCCACAATTACAGTCAATACACTCGGTTGCACAGTGCCCAAGCCAGAGTCACAGCACTAAAAGAATCAAAGAAGAATAACCAGGGTCTCTACACCGCAAGCACAGCCGTTCACAAACGCAAACGACGAGAAGAAACAAACAGGGTCTCCATATGGCAAGCACAGCCACTCATAAACACAAATGATATTTGAATCTAAAAAGTACACTATTCACAAGGCACAAAAAATCATGTTGAGGTACGTCAAGCAGAGCTGCTCTCGAGCATTGAAAACTTGAATGTTTACAGGTACAGCAACACAGGTACAGCAACATCGATGAACCAAGAATAACCAGGGTCCCCATACAGCAAGCAGAGCCGCTCACAAACACAGACATGAAGAAGAAGCAGGGTCTTCATGTGGCAAGCACTATAAATCATGTCAAACTATCAGAAGAAGAATTGCAAATTCACAAGGCACAGTAATCCATATTTAATCACCGGCAAACACAATTTCAGCAAAGTTCCATAGAACAAACAAACTTAGACATACTGTCGATCTAAAACAAAAATTAGCTTCTCTGTGTATTGATATTACAATATTCACATCAATAAACTCAGCCCACCAACACACAGGTGGTGGTACAATTAGAGCACAACAAATGTTCCTGCAGGAGTTTTAACAGTCACTCTCAGCAACACAGCATTCACAACATTTTTATAACAAATAAATTTCCTGGTACATATTTCGCTGGTACGTCATCAGATGTATCACACACATACACAGTGAACTTTGACGCACTACTGACTTGAAAGTCAGCCTCTCCACATAGTATCACTACAGGGAGAAAATGACAAAATAAATTAAAGTAGGCTGGACACCAAAGCATCGGCCATACTCCTTGCTCCCTTGTCCTGTCGTGTATTACTATTTTCGTCATGCGGTTACCTGATTTTTCCTTGACGGCATAATACTTATTTTTACGTTGACGTCACAATACTTCCCTCCTCAAAAAAAAAGCCCCCCCAAAACAATGACCGAACTGTTTTTTTGAAGAAGTAAACAAACAGCAGAATACACAAACCCATAAATCACACATCAAATCAGCATCAGAAAACTACAGTTCACACAAGGAAACTCACTTCCAAGGTCCCAAGTCATGAAAGCCTGCCTTGATCTTTGAACGATGAGCTGCATAGGCCATGGGCCCACCAAGATGTCGGTATGATCTGACTGGGCAAAAGACGAGTGGTGCCAATTAATTGGTCCCATCCCAGTAATGAAGAATATAGGTGATAACCATTTCAGACGAGTAGTTATTGTCTTTTTTTTTTTTTTTTAAGGTTACCCTATTTTGGCACTTATTGCTATATTAGAAGTACTGGAACCGACCATTATTGCACAATTTTGTCTTTTATTCTCTGAAAAAGTGTAATAAACTGCTTGACATATGAATTCTATTAGTGCACTGAATCAGTAAATAAACTCTCAATTGTAACTGTATATTATTTTAATATCTGGTTATCTCTTTCTGGTGATGCTGCATGCAGAAAATGAACGATGGCAGGTGAAGGCTGCTCTGGGACACAACCATTGAAACGACCATGTTTGGGCTGCATCATCCACTGCAGTAATGATGAAACAGACAAGCTAACCTCACCACAGAATGTGCACTCTTGGAAAACTTTACTCCATGCAGCTGAGATTCGAAACCATGGACCAATTTTGGAAATAGCAAAAGGTCTCCATGAAGATGACATCCCACAAAGCCAATACCATCGAAGTGTGCCGCTGCATCTTTACCATGAAGAAACTTCTCGAGAAACTTCAAGCATCCAAAGAAAAAGATGTAGAGGCTACAGACAATGAAGAGGCTACAAAGAGGCCAGCCAGGCAAGGGCCAAGTTCATGTAAAACATCTGCACCAGTGTGCATTTTCTGTCAGAAAGAGAACAAGTACCGCAAAGGGCAGGGAACAAGACAGCCTCTTGTGCCATGCAGGGAACTTCGAGCTGAAGAAACATACAGATATACAAGAGGGTGGGGCACAGAGAGAGAGAGAGAGAGAGAGAGAGAGAGAGAGAGAGAGAGAGAGAGAGAGAGAACGAATTTTTTTTTTACGAGGGAAAAAGCGGAATAAATACAAAATTTTGTTGTTTTTTTTTTTTTTTACATCAGGCCCTCAATAAAGGGAAATATATAGAAAATGCAATAACAACAACAACAAAAGTAATCTAGAATTTAACTAAATATAAACGCCATAAATAGACAGAGGAAATGGTTACACACAAAAGAACAGAAGACAATCAATGCCTGTTAAAGAGAGAGAGACTCAGAGAGAGAGAGAGAGAGAGAGAGAGAGAGAGAGAGAGAGAGAATGCAAAATGTTTCGCATTTGAGAATGAGAGAGAGAGAGAGAGAGAGAGAGAGAGAGAGAGAGAGAGAGAGAGAGAGAGACAGACAGACAGACAGACAGACAGACAGACAGACAGAGAGAGAGAGAGAGAGAGAGACAGAGACAGAGACAGACAGAGACAGAGAGAGAAAAACAGGTGCGGGTGGGAGGGATGGGGTCATCATATTATTCATATATAGTTCATGAAAAAAATGGTTATTGGAAGATAGATATAAACATTATCACAACAATAAAATCATAACACACGTTTCTAGAAAAAAAGAGACAAAAAAATCATTGAACAGGCACACCCCATCGTGTAAACAAAAACAAAAATTTACACTTGACAAGCAGCACCTTTGAAAACAATGGATAGGAGAGACCAGTACAGAGAGAGAGAGAGAGAGAGAGAGAGAGAGACAGACAGAGACAGACAGACAGACAGAGACAGTGACTGAGTGAGAGAGAGAGAGTTTTAAGAGCATGAATTGAAAAATTCAGTCATTAGTTGGGTATGAAGTGCCCTTTTAAAGCTATATATGCTGGCATGAACATCAAGAGAGGGTGAAATGCGGTTCCACAAGAAACCGCCAGAGTAGTGAAGACTGGTTTTAAATATATCTATTCTTGGACGGGGTATTACAAGTTTACGAATACGGCGATTTTCATTAAATTTAAATTTCTCTGTAACTGAAGGGGGGAGCACGACCCGAAAGAATCTTAAACACAAAAAAAGCTTTATTGAATTTAAGCTTCAAATTTAATGGTAAAATATCCAGATCTGTATAGTCAGAGTATGACAAATGTCAGGAAGAGCGCTCTGGAGAATAAAAGAAATTATCCAGGTACATTTAGTCATGGGACAGAAAATTTACCCTTACACCTGTGGTGTGATCAGAGACAATCGTTTTGAAAGTGAGTGCTGTTTGGAGCATGCAATGTGTGACTGTCTCTTTTCTTGTCAGACTGCAAGAAGACAGCCTGGAGAGTGGATGGCCTCTGTTAGTTAGCCTGGCTTGGTTGCCAGCTATTAGGTGATTGCAGGTCAGGGAAAGTCTCATTCCCCCTGAGTTTAATTGTGTCAATACAGCACCAAGTGCTAGTGTAGACTAGGTGTCTATGGGTCTGAAAAGTAAAGTGTGTAAATTAATTTGTAATTTCACCAGGCATTGGAGACTGGAAGATTTAAGAGTATTATTTTCATTCTTTAATTTGCTCTAAAGTTTTGCTTTGATGTTCATTGTATTTTAGTCTACATATTGTGTTCTTTCCTAAAATGTATATAAACATTGATAATGTTCATAAACCTGTTTAGGTTTATAAAGTTAACTGCGTTTGAACAGAGATGACTTTCATCTTGCTTTTCTAAAGATCTTTCAGCAAACTATTTTGAAATCATAAACTGGGAGTTTAATTGTTAAATTGTTGGAAAGAGGCTTTAAGGGACTTTGTATCTTACATTAGGGTTCTAGTTCCTGAGCGCTCGTTCCTGGGAATGGCCAGGCTTTTGTGAGCGAGGAAGGATTTCTGAACGTATCTCCCTGTGACTGCAGGATGGGGTATGTTGTGAACTGTTGTGATGGAGGTGAAGTGCTGCAATGTGCCAGTCGAGTGCGACACGTCGCTGCAAAACAAGTACAGTGTATAGGGTGAAAGAGTTTTGAGTAAATGTGAAAGTGCTGTGTAGTTTTGTTTGATTGATTTTGTTTATTGCTTATGTCTTTGAGTATTTGTAAATAGTAAATGAAGGAGGGATTGCTGAATTCATGTGTAGTATCTGTTGAGCACCTTGTGAGAAGTGTGAGTGGATTGCGTGAACTTGACAATAACATTACCGATTTTAAACAAAACTAATTTCTGGGAACATCTATAAAGACTGAACAAAGGTTTGAGTATATGATTACTTGCTGAATCCCAAATTGTATAAGATAATTCATATGGGATTCAATATAAGTGTGAAAAAAATATTTTATGTGAATGGCAGTTTAGGAAATGTTTTATCTTGGACAGCTGGTGTATCTTTTTTGAAACGGTTTTGCATAAAGACCGTACATGTTCTGACCATGACAGATTGTCGTCTACAACTACCCCTAAGACTTTATGACAGACTGTTTCTTCTACAGTTATACCATTGATAGAAAGGGGTGTGCTCGTATTAGAAAGGTTCTGAGGTTTTTGTCTTGTGGTTATGATCATATGTTTGGTTTTGACAGGGTTTAGACAGCATTCGGTTAGCTGGTTATAGTTTGCTGTAATAACATAGATACTTTTCTGCCTTGCGATCACATGCATGAACAGTAGAGTCATCGGCGAACATATCACAAAGTGTTGATGGAAACAGGGGGAGATCATTGATATATATATATATATATATATATATATAGAGAGAGAGAGAGAGAGAGAGAGAGAGAGAGAGAGAGAGACAGATCGGTGACTGCGGGGGTGAGGGGAGGAGTGAAACAGAATAGTACAATACAGTATACTTTGTCTTGATGTTCTAACATCTTTCCAGAAGAAGGGACTGAGTTATGTGTGGGGGAGCAGGAAAGGGTGGGTGGTGGGTAGTGACAGACCTGAGAGGGGAAAGGATGTGATATAAGACTTCCAAAAGATTTCCCCAACATTCCCCCATCTCCAACCCACCCCAAGGCCCCCTCCAGCAAAACCCATGCCAATGCAATCAAAGAGAATGTGACTAATGTAAAACAAGCAAAAAGAAAACACTCAAGAAAAAAAAAAAGAAACAAACAAAAAAATTAGGGTGATAATGACGACGCAGCACAGGTTGAGCACAATGGAGAACACGTGCTGGACATGACACAGGAAGAGTTTTTGCTGTGTTCATCATGCAAGGCTGGCATCAAGATGTTTAACTGGTTCCTGCTGTGGCACTTTTCACAGCGCAGAATACCATGCCCTCTTTCAGTTTTTCAGTTGAAAATGCATCATCTGCCACCATGCTTTGTGGCAAGTTGTCATGTTTTTTTTTTTTTTTTTTATGTTATCATCCTATTTTTGTTTATATTTTTTCTTTTTCATCTCATTCACACACATGTATTATTATATGTGTACACATAATCACACACATACCCACAGATGTGAAAGTAATGACAATGATAATCATAGCATACTGACATATTTTCATATTTTCAGAAAACAGCATAGGTGAATAAAATAAAGAGAAAAGCATGTTTTAGATACTGGTTTATTGTGCTGTTCTGTATAAAATACAAAGGAAAGCATGTTTTAGATAATGGTTGATGGTGCTGTTGTGTCAAGTGTGTTGCTGTCCTGCAGTAGATGGAAAGGAAGCCAGTCAATGTCATCACTACCAAGGTCAACCCCCACACCATGACAGATGGACCACATGCTGCAGGCAGTTCTGAAAAACCCTGGCTGTCCATGATTACATTCAGAATATGGCTGGGATGGACAAAAGTGACCAGCTGATGTCATACTTTGCGCTAAACCGCAAGACCATGATGTGGTGGAAAAAGCTTTTCTTCCACCTCTTCACTCTGAGCCTTGATCCTGTGTGACAAACTAGCCCACCTAGTCCATTCATATCATTCTGTGCAAAATCATGCTGATTGTTAGAATAGCAAGCAAGCCAGTATGTACATTGTGTGATGGTGTAGGTTTTCAGTTTCTTCTTTTTTCTTACTTTTATTGGTGTCAATATTAGTGGATCATTAAGTGCCCTACAGCCTATAATATGAATCAAAAGACATATTTGGACATTTCTGGGATTATTTTGTGGGTGGGTGAACAGACTGTTTCAAAGACATTGTGCTTCCTTAGATACATGTACTAGACATCTGCATATGTCAATTCCATTGGAAAACAAAAGATTTTTTTTCTCCCCTGGCTCTAGTCTTAAGATGAAGATAGGAGTTTGATATTTTCATTCTAACTAGTAACTCAATGTGTTTTTAACCAATTCTGAAAGTTTTTATGCCCTAACTCCTAATAGTTTCTTACTAGTGATTTTTTTGATAACCCTTCAAACAGCCAGTCCCCTAGAAAAAAAAAAGGGGGGGGGGGGGGGGGGGGGGGGGGGGGGGGGGCCAGAACCAAATGAGTTAAAGATCTGAAAAGTCTGGTGGAGGGATGAGGATGGGACACCATTCACAGAGCATGCAGCTGACAGCACTGAAATTAAGTCTACAAAAGTTTGTACTTCATGGAAGTAAACTTACCCATAACTGAATGTGAAAGTCTCTCTGCAAACAATCCCCAACTCCACAAAGTAAGTTGTTTTTGGCTGTTGCCGCTTTTTTGACGACTCCGTTTTGAACCACTATGATTATTCCACCAGTACTCACTGGTGTACTGCACAGGATTCCATGAAGAACCATGTCTTTCTCACCTGAAAAAAAAAGTTTGAATTAATTTTGCGCTACAATAGTACAAACCTATCATTCTAATTTTTTTTTTTTTTTTTTTTTTTTTAATCCACTTTAAGAACCTTTCTCTGATTGCTTTATCTATAAATATTAATACATGCATGCACACACCCAACCAGCCAGCCTGTGACAACCCTTTCCCATGTTGCTTCCCCCACTCCACCCCCACCTTTCTCACACGCTCTCCAACTTCTTCCTTGTGTGGTGCTGCTAACCCTAACTGGGTAGTGCTGCATAGACATCTAACATGCATCAAACACATGAGACAGAAGCTGCAACACAGGCTTTATGTCACCCACAGTATACTGACACTGGGCTGACCAGTCCTAGTATTAACTCCATTATGCCCACAGCATACTGACTCTGGGCTGACCAGTCCTAGTATTAACTCCATAATGCCAGAAGACAGAAGACAGGTGTGGCAGCCACCAGAAGATTGCTGCTTTTCTATCTCAAGTTTGACAGAGCAGGGGTTTGATCCCACAATCTTCCACCCATAAGGCAGACACATTTCCTCTGACCACTGTGGTGGTTAACAAAACAAATCAACATCCATTCACCTGACCCTAGCATACATATTCTGTGCATATTCGATACTGAAGACATACCAAGTTCATGGATTCAGGGGGTAAAAGAGTCCTTCATAAGAAAAAAAAAAATGATTACCCTACATCTTACAAACACCCTTCAGAAGGAACCTTAACACTTTCTTTGGAAATTTATGATTTAGACAACTTCAAGAAAATATCAGAGAAAAAGAAATTTGGTTGCAGGCTCTCCCCAAATTTGTCAAAAATTGAAATGTTGGAACAGTGGAGCATTTGCTACAAAAATAATGAAAAAATGGCCTCAAAACAAACACACACACACACACACACACACACACACACACACACACACACAGTGACACACACACACCCCATCATCATCATCATCATTTTGACCCATTTATTGTCATATTAAACTGGAAGTTAAACTGAGTGGCGTTTGGGGAAAAAGTATTGTGGTGTGTAATTACTTTTCTTTCCATTTCCATTACTGAGAATCTTTATTTTGTGATGTATTGCAGGTGTCATTCCTTCACTATGGGCTATGGCCTCAATCTGAATAAATTATTTGTGTTCATATTTTCTCCACCCTACCCTCCCTTACTGAGTTACTCCCTTGCCACAGTTCTCTCTCACTAATGGAATATGAGAGCACATACTGCATTTTTCAGCATGGTCACATGCATAAACTGCAATGCAAAAGATAGATTATGTGGCCTTTGGGCACATTAATACAAAACAAGGTTGTTTTACAAATTATCATTAATGTTATGAGCCTTGCTCTCCTATTTTCTGAATAATTAATCAAAAAAAATGCATGATATACTCAGTTAAAAACTGGATACTAATCGTTTTCCTACACTTCATTACAACTTAATACAAGCATGATGAAACCTACATTGAAGGATCATATTTTCTCGTTTACTTCATTACAATACATATTCAATCATTAGTAGAAAGAAACTTGTGGACAGCGTGGCAGCAGAGAGTCCTCAGAAGAGAAGCCCCCTTCAAGCAAGTGTTTCAGCCCTTAATCATATATTAGTTATTTATTCACTTATCCTTTTATTTATAAATGTTCATCATCCTTTTATTTATAAATGTTTATCTACTTATTCATTTATTCATGTATTTATCATTGACTGATTGACAAATAATTCCATATTTACATTTATCTACTTTATCTATTCATTTATTCATGCATTTATTACTGATCCATTAATTCAATGATTGACAAATAATTCCAAATTCTAGAATTAAGTATCCTCAGTAGGAGTTGTACGTACAGATTGAAATCTGGATTTTAAAACTGTTTCGAGTCGCCTCAAAGCACAGCATCACAAATGGAAAAGAACCCCAAAATCCATGTTCAAGGTATCCAATTTGCTCATTTCCACGCACCTTTATGTTCATGTTCTTGCATGTTGTGGTTTGAACAATGTGTCAAAATAAAGTTCAACATTTCCTCTTTTGAATGAGTGTTATTTTAAGTATGAATGTTTTGTGAAGAAATAAATACTTAAGAGAGAATGAGGTGTGTGATCCGCGTACTTCCGTCACGCGTCCGGCGCTCGCGGCCATTTTCGGTCAAGTCAACTTTGACACAGTGCACTTTCTACCAAACATTAAGAGTACAGACAATGCACATGGCCATATGAGGTACCAAAATAAAGGGAATTTAATGTAGAATTTTATTGTCAGAGGGGAAATTTAAATATTGTAAAAATGAAAATACGGGACGAAGTTTTAGTAAAAATTTTCCGGCAATTTTAGCGAATTTCGGATAAAAATAACGATCATAGACACATGATTCCTGTACTCATAATGAAGTATAGACCGTACCCTTTCGATTGAGGTACAAGGTTAATGTGTTCATTGCCTGTCCTAGTCAATTCAGCCAGCCAATCAAACGAGTGAGTGACCCGTGGACCAAATTGTCGCCTGCGCATGTGCGTTCAAAACGAAACATGGATAATACCCACTCGAACTTCGAAGAACAAATCTTGAGAAATTTCGCAAGGAAGGAATCCGTAAGAATCACAACATATTGCACAGAAATGATGTTTTGGTATATTATTGTCATTCTACACTATTTATTTTCAATTGATTAAAAAATATTAGCGAAAAATTTCAGTGTGTAGTGAATGCCGAAAGTATAAATTCTCACTTGACAGAAAATTGGGTTTCAGTCACTTATTTTTTTTTACAAAGTTTACGTATAATGATTCTTTTAACATTAGTGATTTTAGTCATCATAGTTTGATGTTTTATCTTACTATTGTATTTTTTCCACTTTTGACATTTTGGTTTTAGGTGTTGAAAACAAAGAAAAAGTGAACAATCGTGTTTTGCCGATGAAACTTAAAGGGAACTAACTCACTTCAATCTGGTCGTTCGACAAACGCGATCGCTTCAAGTTTCGAAGAAGAGAAAATGTTTTCGAACAACTAACACGATGAAAATTCCCTAATTGCTATTGACGATGGACCCATATAACACAATTTTCTTTGTTAAGCCCCGTTAATACAAATGCGGACAAAAAGTCTTGAATCAATGTGAAGTTGTATTCTTTTTTTCACTAGTGCTGAGTAGGCCTGTAACCAATTTTAATTATCAGAGGAATATTCTCTCCTGATAAGGAATATTGAAAATGATGATTCTCAATGTTTACCATATACTATCAATGTAATGTTTCAATATTTATATCAAGATGGGATCCTCTGTTTTATGCAATCAAATGCATTTTTAGTCTGGTGAAAATTACACACACACACACACACACACACACACACACACACACACACAGAGGCTGGCACATAAAGGCAGACACCCACATGCTCAAATAAGCATGCACAAAACATATTTACACATACACCTCTTCCTGTTTTCTTGCGTGAATTCATAATATCCTATATGTGAAGTGCATGCACAGCATGTGCAAGCACACACACACACACACACACACACACACACACACACACACACACACACACCTTTTTTCTTGTCTGTTTTGCTTTTTTATGAGCGCACATAATATATCAACAATTGTGTGTGTGTCTGTGTGCTGTGGAGCTGTGGAGGGGTGGGGGGGGGGTAGCAACTGACTTGGTGACTACATACATCGAAGAAAGACACCATAGCACCATCAATATGATGACGAGAAACAAAAAACCCATCTCTGTATGGTTCAGCAGCAAAAAATGAGCAGGAAAAAAGTGATCTTCTTCGCCTGTCTGCTGAAAAGGCTCCTCAGCTTCGGAAGCAGCATGTCCAGGCAGAGATAGGTAGTATTAGCCGGAAAAGTATTATTCTGGAAGAAAACCGGCAGAAAAAAAAGAGCAGCAGCACTGGCTCGAAGAACTAATAAGATCAATGAAATAGTGAGGCAGATGCAAGTTCATAGGGGACCATGCTGCACTGCAGCTGATGTCAACCGTTTGCTGCTCATGTATCGCACACGCAAAGATCAGGCTGCAGCACTATGATCTGACATTCAGTACCACAGGGTGATTCTTGGAAAAAAAATCTCCACTCCTGCAATTATGGGGGTACAGTCCAGGTGCTGAGAGTGCCAGACTCACTCAAAAGCTTTTTAGCAGAAAATTCTGTGCGTATCACCTCCAATCCTGCTTCAGCTACATGTCCTGCTAGTGGCAAACACCCTGGAAATTGTCGTCCTGCTGTTCCTCCTGCGGATGATGTGTGCCTGCTGCTGCTGCTGCAGCCAACTTCCAACCTGCTACAGCTGTTGAAGTAAATCATCCAGCACCACATTCTCCAAATCCTTCAGATCTTGCTCCTGCTCTCTCTCCCCCTCAAGGAAACGCTGGTCATCATTGTGGCCATGGTCCTGCTCCACCATCCACAAAGAAAAACCCCAGAGACTTCAGGGTGCTGCTCAAAGCCCGTCTCCTGAATCTTTCAACTGTGCAAATCCACACGGTGATGGACACCAGTCGTCTTTCACCAAGTACCAGTTTGGCAAGTTGGGAGATTTGGTTGCCTTCCATTACGATGACGACGACTCTACATTGGTGAAGTTGTTGAAGTCATCTCTCCAGAAGTGGGTAAAATCAAATCAAGAAGTGCAGCATTAGGAAGACAGCATTTGCTTGGCCCAAAGTTGCAGACAAATGGAAGGTCCATAGAAACTTTGTGTTTGCCTGTGGGAAGGACATCAGCATTGCTCCCATCTCATCTTCAGGCAGAACATGGCACGTTGAAACCATGGGTTTGCTCATGAAGAAGCATATGGACTTCAGAGCTCTGTTTGTATACATTTAATGCTTTACCACACCATGAAACCTACCTCAGAGGGGAAAAGACATCAAAAAAAAAGTGTGCTGTATAGACCTCTATTATTCAAAGTCACCAAATATGTACTTTCAATAGCTGAGGCAGTGACATTTCTTCTGCTTGTATAATGTTGTTTTTTTTTTCTCCTCAGAATAATAGCAAGAAGCTGTACTGAATTTGACTTCAGTGCACTTCAAAAAAGTAAATGCAACCATAGGCCCTAGTGTTTTATGTGTGAAATCCCCATGTTGGGGTCATTTTTTTTTTTCAAAATTTTTTTCTAACTGAAAATATGAAATTGAAAATAACGCCATTGTGAAACAGGAAAATCTGGTAAATATTACATAATCTGACATGTAAAAAAACTGGTTTTTATATTCTTATTTCTTATTATTGACCATATGAAAGGAAACACATCTCCAGATAGACAACACTAAGTTTTAGGCAACTTTCTATTGATTCTTGTCTTCAAGACTTGCACATGTTTGACACTTATGGCATTTCAGGTCATCTGGCGGCCATTTTGAAACAGTAAAAACTGGTAATATTAGGCAAAAAAAAAAAAAGTAATTGCATGTACTTATTGGAATTATCAATATACATCACAGTACCAAATACTGAGGCAATATCTGGAGTGGTTTAAAAGTTATGACAGTTTATTGTATATTGTTGTGAATATGGTCCGTCGCTGCACTTTTTGCACATTTTAGCAAAAGTAAGCCTCCATATTTCATAATTTTGAACTCCCTTGTGCCTACAAAAAATTGGACTTACTACATATTTAGTACACTGGAACAATGACAGAAAATATGAGTCTCAAATAATTTTGTTAAAATTACAGAGCCTCAAAAATGGTACAATGTGCAAATGTGACATTTTTTTAAATGTAAAAATAGTCATTTTTGGCTTGTCGCTGAAGAAAAACTATGTCTACTATTGGTATGTGTATTTGTTTTACTGTAAATACATGTTGAGGTCTGCAAGTTTGTAAAAAATGAGCTGTGTGTTTTGCGTTGTTTGGCTGTTCCAGGTCTTCAAAGTTGCTCCAAATCGCCATTTTGACTAATGTTTTGGAAGTGTCAACATTATATACAGTAAGAATAAATTTGGCTGGATATCAACCAGGCACCATTAAAGCAATGCTAAAACTAGAACAGGGCAGACTACACAGGAATGCACTCGCACAGATGACCAAGACTATCAGGCATACGCAAAGGCAAGAAACAAAGCAGCTAGAGAATGCCGAAAAGCAAAAATCTGACTAGAGAAGACAGTTGCGGAACAGGCCAAGAAAAACCCAAAATCATTTTGGTCTTATGTGAAAGCAAAAGCTAGCACAAGGACAGGAATATATATGACCTCAAAAGAGAAGACAGCACCAATACCAGAACTGATGACAAAAAGGCCAGGTACTCAACGACTTTTCCCAAAACGTTTCCACAGAGGAACCAGAGGGGGAACTGCCAGAAGCCCCAAAATATGAGTTTAGCATCACCTTGGCAGACATCGAAATCCGAAAAGAAGATGTCCAAAAGCTTCTCACTAAGCTTAAAGTTGGGAAAGCAGCTGGACCAGATGGTATCCTACCATCCTACTGGCAGAAACAGCAGTACGGATGAAAACAGTTTTTTTTAAAAAAAAAGAGGAGATTGGTGGGGGTCTGGGGGTTGCCGTAGGCCCCCAGTGGGGATCCAGGGGCAACAACATGGCGGGGGTAAGGGGTCACCGCCTCCCTGAAGCTGAAGCATATTTTGTATTAAATAAGGCATAAAAATCTTTAGAAATCACTTTCTTGCTTCTAAAACAACTCATTCTATAAAACAACTTTCAACACCATGGAGACTGAGACTGACATGGAAAGAAACTATGTCAATTGAGACAAAGCAACCATTTAGTATGATGAATCCTCAGAACTATAGCTGTAGAAAATTTAACAAACAGTGCTTTCAGGACATAAAGAATAAGACCTGAAGACAAGTAAATATGAGTGGGAATCAAACTAAGTAAACCAGATGTTTAAAAACGATTGCTGGACTGCAATAAACACAAGAACAATGATTACTTTGAAGTCCTTAAAATAAAAATAAAATAAAATAAAAAAACACTCCAGCTTTCGGGCCTAAGACCCTTCATCAGGAAACACTTAACAGTAAACACAAAGGACAAAAAAGAACATAAATTAAAAGAACAAATTACATCAAAACAAATTGACCTCACAACAGTACACCACCCCCCACCCCCCCATACAACAAATCATATCCCCCCCTCCCTCCTTTGACAAGTTTGTGTGTGTGTGTGTGGGGGGGGGGGGGGGGGGGGGGGGAGGTGGGGTTGGGGGGGGGGGGCAAAGTGTGTGGGGGTATGTGTGTTGTGGGGTGAAGTTGGGAGGGGGGGGGTGTTGGGGGAGGAGGAAGAGAGGGGAAGAATATTGGGGGTGGGGGGTGGGGGGCTGTGGAAAAGGATTTCATAGGGGGGCTGTTGGCAGAAACCCTAACAGACCTAACACATGTAGCAAATGTTTGCATTATGCTTTGCTACCTGGAGAAAAAGTGTTACACAACACTGTTGTGACATCAATTTGTTTTGATGTCATTTGTTCTTTTTATGTTCTTTTTCATCACTTTGAGTTTGACGTTTTTGTGTTTTTTTTTTTTCCCTTGCTTGGAAGACTGCGAGTCAAAGAGGGTTCGAAGTTTTTTTTTTCTCCCTCCGTTGTTTTGTTATCCTGTTTTCGCCTTGTGTTTACTGTTTAGTGTTTCCTAATAAAGGGTCTTAAAACTCGAAAGCTTGAGTGTTCATTTTCATTTTTTTTTTTTTCGTAAAAAAGGACCTCAAAGTACTCAATTTTTCCTATTAAGTAAATCAGAGTTAGAATCAAACCATCATGGAAATGGAACTTGTAGAAAAATCAGAATAGGAGTCAAACTATCACTGGAAATGAAAACGTAGATTGTTGCATACCCAATGATCTGAAAACATGCTGTAATGTTGTAAATTTCTGTTGGTGACTGGAACGCTCGATTGCCACAAAGCCACGACTACCAAAGTAGACACGTTTTTGGCAAGGTTCACAAAATGCTTCAAACTCGCCGACTTTGTCATGTTTTCTTATTACATCCGACTCTGCGGTCACACACCTCCTTCTGCAGCCACTCGGTCTTCTAGTGGTTTATACTTTTTTTTTTTTCACTTGCTGGCGGCAACCTCTCTCACTTTGAATCGACGTCATGATGAGAAATGACACTGGAAGGAAGCAGAATGAGAAACTACGCCGTTTGAGAACATTACCGACCGAGATGACCAGACTCGACGCCCACTGGGCCAACCACCCAGCACTGCATAACCCGACCTGCTGTCAACAGATCTTGCAAGTGCAAGCAGCTGTAGACAGGGACAACATATCGATCGGTGAACTGACCTGTAGCCACGGGTCTCAAACACCCGCCATCAAGTATCAAGTAAGTATCAAGTACTACCACTCACACATACTTCATGTACACACCCTGCTCCCAATCCATCTGAGCGCTGTGTGGCCACATCCTATCCTCTGTCCCTTCTCCCACATGGGTAGACAGAAAAAAGTGTTAGGTGGCATTACTGGCAAAGAGACAGCCAGACCCATGACTGCAATAACGTTATCCTCACAAAATTTATCGGCGCGCGCACACACACACACACGCACACGCACATGCTCACTCTCATGAGCGCATCACACACACACACACACACACACACACACACACACACACAAAAACATAAAAAACAGAACATCTCTGACTGTATTAGAAACAAGACGAAAACAAATCAAGTCAGCAGATGCCAGGACAGAGCAGTTCAAACACTCATTCTTTTGTTAGCGCAGTTAGAAACTGGAACCCATCCAGAGGAAAATATCGTGAGGGCACCATCTATCGAAAGTTTCAAAAGACTGATCGCATGAACCAACTAGGCTGCGCACACTGCGTGGCCTGCAGCTTGCTGCGGGGTCTTTGCTCCCCACTCTCCCCACCCTCTGGCACCCCCTGTGTCTCTTGTAGCTGCCCGCTTTCCCGTTGCTGCCGGCGGGCCGATCTGCCGCCGCAGCGTTCCCGGCTCTTCGCGCCGTCCGGCTCCCGCTCCCCGCCGCCGCCGCCCCTCCTTCCCCTTTGACTCCCCTTGCATGGCACATCGTGGCCCCCCCGTCTGCCCAGCGTGCCGGCTACCCCCCGCTCCGTTCCTGCCCCTGTCCGGCCTTGGGCTGTCGGGGGCGCGGCTAGGCCCCTCCGTCCTCTGGCGCGTGCAGGTATCACCCCCCGCCTCCCCCCCGCCCTCTGCTGCCGCTCCCCTCCCTCCCGGGGCCCGCCGCCCCCCGGCCCTCCCTTGTCCCTCCCTCCTGCTTCCCCCCCCCCGCGGCGCGTGCGCGCGCGCCTGACCGTCCGCCGAGGCGCTTGCCCCCGGCCGTTTGCCCCGGGGCGGGGCCCCACCCCTTACGCTCGCCCATGGGCCCCGCTCCCCCAGCCTGGTCCTGGTGCGTCAGTGGTCCTTGAGCCGAAGGCCTTCTCCCCCCCCCCTGTCCCCGTGTCCGCCTGCATATACAGTTGTTTCCACTACCTTTCCACTCCAGTTTGTAGCTTCCTAACCTTGGGGGCTTCTTCCCTCCCACAGGTGAATTTCTGGGTTTCCTGCTGCTAGCCTCTCCTACTTCCCTCTTTCACTGCGGCTTCCCCACCATTTGCCCGCTTCCCTCTGGAATTGCCTACTGGTGATGCTGTGTTTTCTCCGTAAACATTCTTAAAAGCGGGCTTTTTCTATGGTTCCGCGCTCCTTCTGTGCCCTGAATGTCAAGCATACAGGGTATGATACCCTATTCCCCCCACGAGTGTTCACCACATTCTCGAACACACCACCCATCTGGTTGGATCACACAAGCCTGGACGGCCCGTTACACCAAAACAACCTGCCTATCAAAGATTCTGGCACTCCCAAAGG